>ML812373.1:35999-60447 GCA_009831015.1 Picea engelmannii
ATCACTGAGAAATACACATTCACAAGAGACACAACATTTATCCTGGGAAACCCTCTAGGGGAAGAAAACCCATCAAAAACTTCCTTATCATAAATTGCCAATACAATGTCAAGAGATAACTCAAACCAATACAGAAAGTCCTCACCAAAAGATGTGCCACTCTTCTCCTTCTCTCCTTTGCCGGTAATAGATCAGAACTTGTCTCTCAAACTGAGCAAGTGAGTTGTGTTCAAATGAGGCGCTAGCCTCCTTTATTTATACAAGTTTTGGCATGTGTGAAGTGTCTCTTCACTGGCAGGGCCGACTTCTTAATCTGGGTGGGCAAGCCCACCTTTATTATATTTTTGGGTCTTCTTATTAACTGTTGGGGCCGACTTCTTATTCTACCTATTATAATTGTCTATTGACCAATCTACAAAAGGGGATTTGGTCCTAATACAATTACCAACATGATTAATCCACAATGGGGATTAATCCTATGAATAAAATAACAATAATAATAAGAATACTCTTTGCAGTTACATTATTTTAACAGCAAAAACTCCTTCGAGCCAATCTCATATACCCCATTTCAGATAGTCAATGGGTATCTCCACTTGTCATAGTTCCCAAGAAAAATGGTAAGTGGAGGATATGTGTAGACTTCCGGGAGTTAAACAAATCCACCCATAGGGATTATTTTCCCTTACCATTTATTGATCAAGTGTTGGATACCCTATCCAGAAAGAAGTATTTTTCATTCGTGGATGGGTTTAGTGGTTACAACCAGATACAAATAACACCCGAAGACTAGGAGAAGACCACTTTCACCTGCCCTTGGGGCACATATGCTTATAGGGTGCTCCCTTTCAGACTTTGCAATGCCCCAACCACTTTTCAAAAAGTTGTCCTAGCCATTTTCTCTGACTTGACCAATGATTGTGTGGAAGTCTACATGGATGACTTTACAGTCCATGGACAAGACTTCCAGGAAGCATTGACCATATTATAAAAATTCTTGATTAGGTGTAAGGAAACAAACCTTTCCTTAAGTAATGGAAAATAAAAAAATGATGCTCACTAAAGGTATTGTTTTGGGACATCACATTTCTGGTTCTGGAATGAGAGTTGATCCAGAAAATATTTATATCATCACACAAATCAAAATACCTTCCTCACAAAAGGAAGTCCATATCTTTTTAGGACATGCTAGCTACTATAGAAGATTCATTTCGAATTTTACAAGCTTAGCTACCCCTTTATTCAAATTATTATCTAAAGAAGCCGAATTTAAGTGGGATGATGAATGCCAAATATCTTTCGAAATTCTAAAACAAAAATTGTCAACTACCCCTGTATTAAGAGGACCAAATTGGTCCCGTCCTTTTCATATATGTACCGATGCCTCAGACATAGCCTTTGGGGCAGTCCTTGGACAAAGAGAAAATCAAATTCCCTGTGCTATTTACTTCATCAGTAAGAATCTGTCTCCAGCTGAACTTAATTATACAGTCACATAAAAAGAATTGCTAGGTGTAGTCCATGCTATCAATAAATTTAGACACTATATTACAAGATATCAAGCTTTTGTACACACTGATCATTCAGCCATAAAAAATTTAATGAACAAACCTGTAACAAATCCTAGAGTTACACGATGGCTCTTATTATTACAAGAGTTTAATATCAACATTATTGATAGACCTGGTAAAGATAATCTTGTGGTTGATTTCTTATCTAGAATGATTCATCTGGGAGATAATGCACCAGTAGAAGATAACTTTCCTAATGAAAATTTATTTTCTATTTCTACATTCACTCTGTGGTATGTAGATGTCGCTAATTATCTTGTGACAGGGAAGATGCCTCAGAAATTGTCTCCTAGAGAAAAACAGAAAGTAATTCAACTAAGTGCAAATTACATGTGGCACGATGATTGCCTCTACAAAACAGGACCAGATTTGGTGATCATGAGATGTGTAAGGGAAGATGAAATTCATGATATTTTGCAAGCCTTCCATGATGGTCCTTGTGGAGGACACTTTGCAGAAAAGAGGACCGCTTACAAAGTTTTGCAATCTGGTTACTATTGTCCCCATATTTTTAGAGATGCTAAAACCTATGTATCCAATTGTGATGAATGCCAACGAATGGGTAAGCCTACTGCATGAGACCAAATGCCACTTCAAGCCCAAGTAGTCATTGAACCATTCGAGAAATGGGCATTAGATTTTGCAAGGCCCATTAACCCTGCATCTAAAAAGAAAAAGTATATACTTGTATGCACTGACTACGTGACTAAATGGGTTGAAGCAAAAGCTTTACCAGCTGCAAGTGAAAAATCAGTGGTATATTTCCTTTTTAATGATATCTTTACTAGATTTGGCGTACCGCAAGAAATTGTGACTGATCAGGGAACTCAATTTACCTCTCATCTATTCAAAGTTGTTACAGAACAATACCAAATCAAACACGGGAAATCTACACCCTACCATCCATAGGAAAATGGACAAGTAGAATCTACCAACAAATTTATTGAGTCCATTCTTACCAAAACAGTACAACTGCACCATAAGGATTGGGCAAACATATTATTAGAAGCCTTATGGGCTTATAGAATCACCTGGAGGAATACAACAGGACATACACCCTATGAGTTGGTGTATGGGAAGTAGGTGCTTCTTCCCATAGAATTCCAGAAAAAAACCTTCAGGACTGCAGTACAAGTTGGCATGAACTTGGATGAAGCCCAACAATAAAGACTCTTGCAGCTTAATGAATTGGATGAAACTAGGTAGGAAGCACTTCAAAGAACTACCCTCATTCAAGAACAGAGAACAAAATGACATGACAAGTATCTCAAAAAGAAAAATTTTCAACAAGGAGATTGGGCCCTATTGTATGACAACAGATTCAAGAACTTCAAAGGTAAGTTAACTACCCATTGGATGGGACCTTACGAAATTGACACTGTCTACAATAATGGTTCAATAAGGATAAAGACAATTGATGAACAACATACACCACTACTTGTGAATGGTCATTAGTTGCGAGTTTACAACAAACCTCTGTCAAAAGAAGAATTCTTGACTCGTATACTACAAAATTCAAATATGCAGATGATCAGTAAGGAAGGAGACCCTCCTACTGATCCACATTGATTGATTGGTTTATTTGAAATTTTTGTACATAAGTGTGGATCGAATTTTGTTAATAAGATGAAGGTAACAAGAGATTCTTACCCCCTTTTGTTTTACTTTCGCAATTTCTTTTCTTTTTTGTAAGTAAATTTCTATAATTTATTTGATCCTTCACGAATTTGCTAAACATCAGTTTGTAGGAATCAAAAATATTATGTTCTACTTCAGTACCAGAAATCCTGTTCTAGTCTGGTACCAGCAGTTCGGTACCAGTCCAATACCAGAAGTCTGTCCTTCTACAGTACAATCGAGACATATTACCTAATTGACAAAGCATACTACGCATACTTCAAAATCTTATGTCAATTAATCTGAAGTACGAAGCCATGCAAACAACCACTTAAACAAGAACCAAGAAGCTGAATGCAGTATCAAATGGCCGAATGCAGTATCAAATGACAACCATTGTGAAGCAATAATTTCTTTTGGTTATGTTGACAACTAAAGGGAAGTATTTTAATTTCTTTTGGTTCTGTTGCTAAGAAGTATTTTAATTTCTTTTGGTTATGTTGCTTAAAAACAAAATAAAAGAGGGACACAATCCTTACCTATGATTGCTCAAAGAACCATAATCTGCTTCAAAGACTAGAAGTTGCCTTTACCCAGTATTTCAACATGATTTAAAGGAAAAAAAAAATATTAGCCTATAAGTAACTATCTCACCCTAACCAGACTTCAATAATATTCATTGGATTATCTTATTAAAGAGTAACATATGAGTATATGAACACTCTTTACCATGGGCACACTACCAAAACTTTTATGGAAGAGGATGTACCAGTACCCTAAGGAAACTTTAGGTTATTCTCTTATGGACAAATTCAGACAAAATTATACATCTTGATCACTCTAAAGAAAATAATGTGTATAAAAGTTTATTTTTCCTTCAGACAAATCTTTAAAAGACATACAAAAGAAGAGTATATGCCTTCCAACCCAATACCATCCCAGCCTGTAAAAAGGTTTTCAGATGAGCCTCCCATGTCACCGTGCAAAGCACTCTTTAATAAAAACCAAAATAGGTGACTATGGACAAGAAGCCTTTGATGGGAAAAGGGTTTAAGAGACTAACCCGCCGGGATACTGAACATGTCTGCTAGCAATGGGTACCGGTCTATGGTATGACTAGGCAAACCCATCAGGGTACTGAACAGGCCTGTTGGCAATGGGGCATTCTGCCTGGGGAAGGCACCTCTCACTAATTATCACAACTACCCCACCGGAGTACTCAATAGGCTTGATGGCAGAGAGTTCTAGTTGAGAAATGTCTCATTTATACTTGTCTGATTAAAAAATTCACTTTTGTCATCCAAAACAAAAAAAAAACAAAGGTCACTATTGGCTTTCATGAGACACAAACTCCAGATTAATCAACAACATAATTACTTCAAGCAAATGTCCATTTGAGAATCACCCTAAGTCAACTTACCGGTCTGACATCTAAAGCCTACATTACCTAAGAAGGAAACTTCTTAAGAGTGGATCCCTAACTAGGGAGTCTAATCTACTTATACTATGAAATTTATCCATAAACATACAATGATAGTAAATCTCTTAAGCAAGTTAGGTGGGATCTGTTCTTCTGGCAAAAATATAAATATTCCTTGTTTCACTGTTGAATGCTACCTTTGTCAATAATCCATCAAAAGAAGGGCAATTTCACTTTTTAGGTATTAGATCATATGGTAGGTGATAAATGTACTTCTGGAATTTGATTGGTTTCTTTTTTTCTTATCATCTTTTCTCCATTATGATATAAAATTTTGAATCTTCTTGCATATATATATACAACATCTTTGGCATGGGGGAAGGTCAAAGAGCCCCTTCAGAACTCTTTTTCAGACTCACATGATCACCCTACAGAACCAAATATAGAAGAAGATAAGCACAAAAGAACTACAGGATATTCCCGTACCAAGTTTTCAAGAAACTTCAGTCTAAAAGGATGAATTCTGACAATTTACAAGCAATTGCACATGTTATGGGTATTAATCATACAAAGGTAACATGGTATTTATTTTCCTATGCTCATAAAACTACAATAAGTATGAAAATATATACTAGATCTTATGACCCTAGTATTAAACCCATGCGCCTATCCCTCATACCCATATGCCTAAACTTAATCAATCCTCTCATAGCTCTTGAACATGGCTAAGGGAAAAATCATATCAAAATATGAAGCATGTATAGCAATGATAAGCCACGAATATATTTCGTCCTTAAACAATTCACGAACCTATCTTATGTCATGAACCATGATCCGACATCAAATTCACCACTCGAAAGTCCAATCACCTATCCAAAATGATACCTCGAACACCCAACATCTTGTCCTCATCATTACAGTAATGGGTAGAAATGAAATGGCTTATCTGGTGGCGAAGCCATCCAGATAAGCCTCATCTGGTCATAATTTTTCCTTACGACATCCTTACTTAAACTTACCATTCACATTATCAACACCATCACCATATTCCCCCTTGTCATGAGCTTTCTCTAGTCCCGAGCCTACTCCTTTCTAGTAACAAACCCTTACCTTCATCAATTGACCAAACCCTTGTGCTAAAGCTCGATCCTTTTCTCACAACTTATAACGATGGTTGTTAGTAGACACGAACCGGTCTTCCAAATTTCTAGGGAAACCGAGGAGTTATAATTATGTCAAGAAAAATATGCTAGATCAGGATGGATGCCATTTCTGAAAAATTTACATGTTGGCATGAGAAGATATCTCACGAATTTATTCAGAGTTACGATGGAGAGATTGCACATATAGGTAATCTACAACTGACAATCAACGAAGCAACCTTAAGGGAGGTTACGGGACAACCTAACAGAGGAGCCAAATACTTCAAAGGTGTAGGAATCAACAAATAAATGTGCCAACAATTCTTGAAAGAAGATCATCAACACCCTGACTGGAAAAAGGGGATCCCTAGGAACTACATCAAGGAAGAGTATCATCCAATGATTACTAGTCTTCAACGATTCGTCACTTGTGAAGGCAGGTATGTTGTGACCTTCATATATCATCTTAGGTTTCTATTACATTTTGAAGAAGGCCCTGAAATCAATTTCCCATATTTTCTATGGATGAGTTTGAACAAAATGGTAAGAGGTGTTAAATCCATCTCCAAAACAGAGAAGACTAGCATTTATCATCAAGGTCTCATTAAAATGCTAGTTTTACATGAACTTAGGAAACAGAGGATTAGTTGGAAAACCCTTATCACTCAACACCTTCCCATAGAAAAAAAACCTATGGAGGAAACCCAACATGCTCCAAAGAAAACTAAGGAACCTCAAAAGCAAAAGGGAAAGAAGGATAAGACAACTCCACCATCATCTAGGGCAGTGAGCCAACATGAAAAAGTAGGGTCCTCTTCCACAGTCAATAGAACTTTTAAAAGCTCCAAATCAAAAGGTAAAAGAAAATTAGTAGAGGAGACTTCAACGGTGGCAGTTGAGAAAGAGGGCCATTAGACAAAAATGATGAAGAAAGGGAAGCATAGCTCAGAAACTAAAAGTAAACAGTCTATGGCACAATCCCCTGTCACCATTTCAAAATTAGAAAAGAAGAAAAGGAAGCCTGTGAGCACCCCTGATCCGTTACCTCCTTGTAAAAGAACCATGAGGAGCATGGAAAAGAAGGGAAAAACAATAGTCAGTCCTCATACACAGGAAGATCCAATCGATCTTACCTCCCCTTCTGAGGATTTATCAGTCCAAGATGGCATCCCTAGTTTGATCGAGGAGTAAGCCACTATTACTTTATGTGGGATGAGAGAGGAAGTCGAGGAAAGGGAGTGAATCCAGCTAATATTGATGGAGTCAACAAAGACCTTGACAAAAGAACAAATGAAGAAAAGGATTAGGGAATTGCAAAAACCAAATCAGGAACTCAAACAAAAAGTGAAGGAATACCAACTCTTGTACAGGTATATCAAAAAGGAAAATGAGCAATTGAAAGCAACCAACCAACAACTTCAAGACGACCATGAAGAGACTTCTAAAAAGATCAAGAAGGTATTGTGACTCCTACAATACGTTAGGGTCATCAAAAGGGAGCTGAAAGAAGAGGCTTCGACCATCAACATCATTGATCCACCAAAGTAAAGAACACAGTCTCAAGTTTTGAAAAATTTTGGGTTTGTTTTCAGTTGCATGAGGACATGCAATGATTTTGGCATGGGGGAATGTTGAGACCCGAAATTAACATCCCCATTACCCTATTATACTCTTCATCTATACCTTTTTGGCCTACCTAAAGCTTGGGTGAATGACAAGAACGCTACCATTAGCCAATGATAAGGTCATAAGGTAAAGTATGGTTAATTCATGCATTTTGTGGTTTATTGAAGTTAAGGAATTAAATATTTCATGTACTAATGCTTCAATTTACCATGTATAATCTTTGACCTCTAGATATCCAGCCTTCCTGTACTAGCTCAGTTGTCTGGTACTTGTGCACCAAGACTGCCACTGTCTGAATCCGGTACCAAACACATCCAATACTAAAATCTTGTCTGTTGTGATCCGATACCAACGGTCATGGACTGTCGTGATCTGGTACCACCATTTGCACATCGTTGTGATCTGGTACCATCTACCTGTCATGATCCGATACTAATATAGAGAACCGAATGTACCAACTTTAGCTCCAGATTGCCCAAGACAATTGGTGGATGTTTGTTTTCTTTAGCAAGGCTATGTTAGAATATTTTGTTGATTGCCTCATCCTCATGCACTTCGTGTCATGAGGATGAAGCTAAAAGATCTAACCGAATAATTAAATTTAAACATTTGACTGATTTGCAAATCATTTCACCTCCTTGTGTTTCACGACTAAGACTATTAAATAGCCGTGGCAAGGATGGTGGAAGGTAGGAGAGTTAGCATATTACCAGCATGTGAAATAGCGTACGATATTGCAGGACATATTCTGAGTGAAGACTAATAGAAGAACGCCATTTATCTCCATGTCTTGATTGTATATGATTGAATATGAGTTGAGTTGTTAACAAAAGTTTGATGTTATGTTTTGAGATTTGAGTGAGAGTAATGCGTGGGTTGAAGACAAGCTTACTGTAGACTTCAGTAGTTGACCTATTGAAGCAGCAAGGGCCCACCGCCCAACAAAGGTCAACATCTTCGTAGATTAGCATTAGCATTTGTTTTCAGTCGTGTAAACATTAAATCAGCTGAAGCTTTAACTCTGTTAGATGATAGCAGTACAACTTAGACTAGGATTTCCATCATATAATTGTTTAGAGATCTTTACTTGCTCTATTTTTGCATATGCTCTGTTTTTATGAATTTGGTTTTTAGACATGAATGTTGGCAGCGGTGGTCAGACATATTTGAAGGAGAACTAGTGAATTCCACAATAGCACGTTGTGAACCACATCATATTCAATATATTGACTATTGAACTACCCATGCTATGTCTTGATGATTGATGTGTGATTTCCCTTTCAGAAGTGTGGATTGCATAGTTAGTTTTCTGGGTTAGATAGCAGAGTTGATCTGTAAAACCAACTCCATATCATACTTGCATGTGCCATAATGGAGTGGATAGCCTCTCTGTGAAAGACAACCAAAGTGCATTGCAGTTTGCTATTTTGATTTGTTTCCAGCATGCATAATCTAGTTTAATTCTATACTTGTGACATCAGAAATTACCTTTCTTACTGGTGTCTTGTAACTCTGTTGATTACGAATCCCAGATTGATAATTAATGGGTGAATTATACTAAACATATAAGCAACATAACAGGAGGCTCGAGAGTATCTCCTCCATCCCCTTGGTTTACCAAATCATCATCATTTTCATGTTCTTCCTCTTTCTTCCCTTTCTTCTTCATCCTCTTCTCTTAATCTCCATACATTCGCTCAACCATTTCTGACATCCGATAAAATACCATGTGAAATTTGTTCTCATGCTCATGACGCTTGTCCTCTTCTGCCATTTTCTTCCTTTTGGATACACGACCAATTTCGGGAATGAAATTCTTAAGAGTTCCTTCACCCTGTTTATGCTTGGCCCTAATAAGAATTCACACTCAACAATTCAAGTCAAATATAACTGCTTTGATACCAACATGATCTGGGATCTTTTCATCGTGACTTATAAAGAATTGTATTAAATGAGCATAAATTAAAGTGCACCATTAAAGAAGGGAAAACTTAAAAATGAAGAGACATAAGCATCAGATCTGAACACAAAACTTGATAATAGAGTTCGTCCCTGGTGGACTACGTCTCTTAGTCCTGCTCTCAAATGGGTAGAATCTTTCATTAACTCAGCAAAAGAATTTGGCAAATACATAAATATACCTCATTCTGAAATCAAGATGTAGAAATAATGCTCAGATCAGAAAACAGACAACACCACTGAATTTGTGGCGTCGAATTATCCAAAAATGACTGTCTCTACGCTCTGATCTAACTTTGGCACTCCCATGCCCAAGAAGAATTTTGTCTCGATTTACATGCCCTCTACAACCTGCAATGATGACTGTACCACCCCGAAATTCATGCCCGCAGATCGTATGGTCCATGCCTCTCCTCCCCATAGTTGGGAGGATTTCACCTTTTTAAATTTAATTGTGGGTGGATGTGGGAGGATTTCACCTATAAAATCACCTTTTTCACAATGTAGTGGTTGTGGGTGGATTTGTTAAGGCTTGGGCATCGACAGAGGTTCCAGGGTCGAATCCTACATACTTCGTTTTTGGTATGTTGGTTGTATATATATGTGTGTGTGTGTGTGTGTGTGTGTGAAACATATTTGACCCTCGCTAAATTTATCAGAGTCTCTATAAGTCCTTCCAACTTGTTGCTAAAGTTGGCATGGTCCGCCAGATTTGGAAAACCCACCAATTTTTTTTATTTTTGAAATTCGTTCACGGGTTGTTATTGGGCGTTTCGGGGGTGCCACATGTCACCCGCTAATTGGGACATGTGGCACTCATTGATTAATCCACCTATTCATTGAATTCAATCCCCGTCAATCCATACATGACACATGGAACTTCCTGGGTGGTGCCACATGGCATCGCCTGGGGGTGCCACATGGCATTTTCCTACTAGTCCACATGGACCCCTGAAAATCCCATGGGGTGGTGACACATGGAAGCCTCTGGTGTTGGCACATGGAATTTTGACGTCAGCATCCATCATGCTGACGTCATCCTACCATGTCAATTGTTGACGTCAACAATACGGATGATGATGTGCCCCCCTGTTGACTTGCCCTGTTTGACCACAACTTTGACCATGAATATCTTACAAACCGTGACTATGTTTGATGAGTCATTTGTGTCATTATAAATCTTGCAATGCACTCTTCACCATCATGTCGTTTTCATTGAGTTTTGAGAACTTTGAATTTTTTCTCTTTCTCTGTCTGTTGGAGCCATTCTAAGCGTTCTGAGTTGCCTCTGTGAGTTATGAGTTATTCTTAGCCTTCTCTGGATCCTTTTTGGATCAACACTTTTCAATCTCCTAGAAATTACCTTTGAGATAATTTTGTAGATGTAATTGCATAATGAGATGGATCTAAACTTCTCAAAGGTTGTAGGATTATCATATTTTGGAATCAATGTTAGGAATGTTGTATTAAAGGCTCCCAACATATTTCCTCGAGTTCTTTACTCCATCACTCTTCATAAATATTTATCTATAAAATCATAATAGCCCAAGAATAATTCTTCAGGTAGTCCTTCAAGCCCAAAACTTTTGTCCATTTGAAAGCTCTACAAAGTTTGATACATTTCTTCTTTCCCAACCTCCTTTACCAAGGCCTAATTATTCTCCTTATTAACAAAACTAGGGAAGGAGTTTGATACTCGAATCACTTTTTCTATTGGATCACATGTGTCTTCCTTGAAAATGGAGGGAAAATGCTTTACTCCTTCAAAATCCATGTCCTTGAAATTTGTATCCCATGTACCATCTCCCTTATCAATTTTCCAAATAGAGTTTATATTATTTCTATAGTTGGCATACCTACGAAAGAATTTTGTATTCTCATCTCTAGCCTATAACCATAATTACATACTCACTAGTCTCCACTCCTTTTTATTTTTCCAAAAGGATGTTCCTTATTTTATCTTCCAGTAACTTTACTTCAATTTTCTATTCCTCATTCATAAATACAGAACCTTCCCTATTGTAGAGTACCCCCGAGGCTTCCTCTAAATCTCTAAGAACCTTATCATATTTTAGCATTTTGTCCCTTGCCCAATTAGAAGCTACCTTTTTTCCCTCTTTTAAATTTTGTTGGAATTGAAGTGGAGAAAATTATCTTAAATTACCATTAAAAGGTTTCCACACTGCTTTGATTTTCCCCACAAAATCCTCCATCTTCATCCACTTTGGATTTAGATTAAAGGGACTGGGAGGTTTCTCTGTTGAAGAAGCTACTGATAATATAAACGGATTATGGTCAGAGTCCCCTCAAGTATTAACCCATTGTTTGATCCTAATGACTTCATCTATGAACACTTCATAAATTAAAAACATGTCAAGTCTCTTAGGAATTTTGGCTTCCCTAACTTGCTTGTTGCTCCAAGTGGTAGATAGCTTGGATGCTTTGATACCCAAAAGACCAGTTCTTCCAATTTTCTAATAAAATATCCAAGGAGAGGTTCTAGTTGAGTAGTTGGGTCCCATACCTTTGATGCTCCTAAGGTGAAATTCATGTCCTCCCCATCACAACCAATCCATTTTGAAACATATATCCCAATAATCAATCATTTCCATATAAGCACCATAAACATTCAAAATTGTGATATATTTCTCAAAGTCCAAAGAGAAAAAGGAGGTCCCTGGTCCTATTGAAAAGACCTAAGAATTTTTTGAGCCCTAAACAAAGCCCCATGTTAAGCATAAATCCCCATGTAAAGTCATAGGTATTGAGTTTTTATGTTTCTATTGCTATATTAGTGTTGTCAGCTAAACCCTTTAATTGTAATTGTACCCTTTTGTTCTATACATATACCAAGGAGAGATAGTTTTAGGATAATCCCATCTTGTACATTTATTCTATTGTAAAAGGAGGTTTCCTCCTTGAAGAGGCTTATCTTTTATTCTATATCTATTTCTCAAGGCGTGGAGTTATGTGTCTCTCTATTTTCAAGCTATTTTTGTGTTTGTTGTCTAACATTTGGTATCAGTGATCCAAAATTTATGAGAAAAATGAAATGAATACAGATTATTATCAAAATATGATTAACACAGAATAACAAATATACAGTAACATTGGTTTCTATTCAATAAGGAAATAAGTTGAAACTGTAAAATGCAGCGGAAAACAAGCTTGCTAGAATGGTGGCGGCTTATCTCTAAGAAGAGATGCGATGGTTACACTCATTCGCCAGAATATGATTACAATGAGGCTCTCAAGGCCTTTTTACAATAAACAGGAATGCCAAAAACCCTAGACATCCAAAAACATAACCCTAGGAGATGAAGCACCAAAAGTCATGTGGGCCCTGTTTGGGTAAGTTAGTACATCAACTTCTCGGGGTCGCAACTTTTGCATACGATCTTTGTTTTAGGCGCATGATATCCCATTAGAAAGGCCTATCTAAGGACTACACATGTTTCCTATGGCAAGCCCTACACATTTTGATTGTAGCAAGCCCTAAAAACGTTGTTTAGGGCCTCAAAACGACCCTGGAAGTCAGGGACTCGAAAACTAGGAAAAAATTGTTGAACTGGAAAAATGCCAAAATGAGCTAGTTGGAATAGGTGGGAGGCCACCAACATCCATTTTTATTAGTACTCCCCCATTAGGAATCAATGGTCTCCATTGCATTGAGTTCCCCCATTAGATGAGGAAATTTCTGCTGAATTTGGCCCTGGGTGAGACACTTGCCTTGGTGTAGGAGCTGCCCTGCTTTGATAACTTGATGAAGTTGGATCCTTTGTTGGCGAGTGCTATTGAACTGTTTGTTCACAATATCATCATTGGTTGCATGTTTTATGCAATCGGGGTTGAGCTCTTTTGGTGTCAATTGTTTTGTTATCTTTGAGGTGTCCAATAATGGTGGGTAATAAGGTCGAAGGAGATCCACATTGAACATTGGGTGAAGGCCAAGGAAAGGAGGAATGTTGAGCTCAAAAGAATTATCACCCACAACCTTGTTAATTTTCTACAACCCATAACAGAGTGGGAGAAGCTTCTAATGGGATCTGTTAAGGAATTCTTTCTACAAATGCAACCAAACTTTGTCGCCCACCTGAAACTTATGTTGCACCCAGTGTTGATCATGGCATTGCTTATACTTGTCATTAGAATTTTGTAGGATATCCTGAACCTATTGAAGGGTGTGTTGGATCCTCTCAATGAACCGGGTGTATTTTTCAGCTTCAGTTTGAGTAGGAGATGAGTCAGTCGAGGTGGTCACAAAGGGTAGTGCAACATCTATGGGACCCAATGGTTGGAATCCCAACCCCACCTGAAAGGGGTTATGGCTAGTTGAGCTATGCAAGGCTCAGTTGTAGATATGTTGGAAATATGGAAGAATCTCATCCCATGTGTGAGTTTTCTTGGAATTATACATGTGTAGGATATGCACGATCATTCTATTTATGACCTCGATTTGGCCATCTGTCCCGTGGTGGAAGGTCGTGGATTTGTTGAGCTTGGTGTCCAGCAGTGACCATAGGCTTGACCAAAATGTGCTGATAAATCGACTGTCCTGATCTTAGGCAATGGTTTTTGGGATTCCAAAATGTACCCAGAATCGTTCAAAGAAGATCTTGGCAGTGGCCTCTGTTGTGATTCTCTTCTTGCAAGCGGCCATAATCGCCATCTTAGAAAAGTGATCAACAACCACAAAAACACAGTCATTTCCCTGCTTGGTGGATAGGAGGCCCGACATGTAGTCCATGGAGATGGATTCCTATGGTCTGTCAAGAGTAGGAAGAGGGGTGTACATGCCCTGTTTCTTAGTGGTCGGTTTGGAAATAGCATAGGCAATGCAGGACCTAATATACTTTTTGACCTCCTGTCAAAGTTTCGTCCAGTAGAAATGTTTCTGCAACATTGCCACTATCTTTTCGACACCAAAGTGTCCTACCACCCGACTGTAGTGGGCTTCCTAGATAAACTTCCCTCGCTCACTTCATGGAACGTAGATATAGCCCATACGACACAACGACCCATCCTAAAAATGAAAATTAGTGACAACTGCGTTTGCGCCCAACATTTGGTAGGTGTTGGTGAAGTTTGGGTCTGTCTCATAGAGTTGGGGCCATCCAGAGGTCTCATGGCCACAAGAGTCTATCACCATGGTGAGTGTCGTGACTTGCGGTCTGCTGAGGAAATCAACGATGCGGTTGGTGCTTCCTGTTTTTTACATGATGTTGAGGTGGAATTGTTGCAATTATATAGACCACTTCTAATAACAGTCATTCTGCAATTTTCCTTGTGTCTGCATGAACTATAGTGGCTTATGATCAGTGTGGATGATTCTCTCCTTCCCAAGAATGTAATGTATCCATTGGAGACAAGCTTGCACAATGGAGTACATTTCTTTGTCGTAATTAGGGTACTTACAGACAACATTTGATAGTGTCTCACTATGATAGGCCACGGGGTGGTCGTGCTGAGTGATAACGTCGCCCACAACATAGTATGAAGAATCTATCTCAGTATCAAAGGGACGTTGCAAGTCTGGTAGTGAAAGTATTGGGGTTGAGCATAAGCACTACTTCAAATCATCGAATGCTTGTTGTTCAGACCGGCCCCACACAAATTTCTCCTTACCACCACCGCTAGTTACTTGGCTGAGGGCCCGTGCAATATGGGAGAATCCCAACACGAACCTGCAATAGAAATTGGCAAGGCTCAAGAAGGTCTGAAGCTTAGTGAGTGTGGTTTGGGTTGGCCAGTCACGAATGACTTGGATCTTGGTTGGATCCACTTGTACACCATGCTTATCAATGATGTAGCCCAGGTAATGGAACCTATCCATGCCGAAGGAGCATTTTTCCAAGTTGGCATATATCTTGTGTTGTCGTAGGGTGTGCAGAACAAGATAAATATGTTGCAAGTGTTCTGCCCAAGTCTTGTTGTAAATGACAATGTCATCCAGATACACCACTACAAAAGTATTGGTGAATGGTAGCAAGATATCATCCATCATCCTCATGAAAGTGGTTGGAGCATTTGTCAAGCCAAAGGGCATGACCAACCATTTGAAAATACCTTCCTTTGACTTGAGGCGGTCTTCCATAAATCTGTATGTTCTATCGAGACCTGGTGGTATCCATATTTAGATCAGTCTTACTAAAGTATTTGGCCCCCATGAGCTGATCAAGGAGATCGTTGATTTGGGTAATTGGGTACTAGTTTCTAACTGTGATTTTATTCAGGGCCCGATAATCAATGCAGAGTCGCAAGGTTCCATCTTTCTTTTGTACCAGCATGATTTGGCTCCCACAAGGTGATGATCTGGGATATATGTGCCCCTTATGGAGTAGTTCTTCAATCTACCACTTGATCTCCTCATTCTCTAATAGAGAGCGGGTTTATTGTCCCATTGGGCAGTGGTGCGCTGGGGGTCATATCGATGGGGTGCTTGACCTAATAGTGCAGAGGTACCCTGGTAGGTGAGGAGAATATTTCCAAGTATGCTTCCACGACCTTATCCACTTGCTTCTACTACGTGGATAGGTTGGTTGCGGAGACCCTAGACGTGGCTACGGTATTTCGCTCATTCTGAGACAGAATCACGAAGAAGAAAAAATTCCCCATCTGAGATATGACCTTCCTGCATTTCTTGGAAGAGATAAAGGAAATAGCACTAGGTGGGACTGCCTCTGGTATCCTGTACAATTTATTGTTCAAAGTAATAATAACATTGTGAGGCCTAGACTCATATACAACATGGAATTTCCATAAATATGGTTGGCCCAAAAGAACATTACAAACTTCAAGAGGGGAAACATCACACAATACCTTGTCTTTGAAGGGCTTGATGTCATCTGACAGGCGACATTGTTGGTTGACGCAAATGTCGCTTTCTTGGCAAAGCCATCCGATGGTGTAGGGTTGCGGGTGTGGCGTTGTCAGCAGGGTGAGTTGCTTGACAACCTTTGATGAGATTAGGTTCTTCTCGCTATATCTATCAACGATGAACTACACTAGGGTACCCTTCACCCACATCTATGAATGAAAAAGGTGCTCGTCTTCCTTTGGCTCGTCTGGTTCACCGAGTTGGAGCTTGGTGGTAGAAATGGTAGCACTGGGTTCTGCATCAATGATCTGTCTCCCCCTTTCTGGTTCTGAATCAGAGTCGGAACCTGCATATGATTCATAGGATTTCACCTCAGCCATCAACAACTGCTTTGAGTGGTAATCAACAGTGTTATTCCAACGGCTCTTATGGATTTCGAACCACTTCCTGTTATCTTTCTTTGTCTTTCCGGTGTCCTTCTTTTCTTACGGCCTGAACTGGTTGTCCTGAAGTGGTTCATCTTTTCTCTATCCTTTTTTCTGCGGGTTGGGGCCGCCCTTTCCTGGATTTTGTTGTGAGGGGTTCTCAGGACCAAATTGTCGCATCTTTTGTTTGAGCTTCTGATCAATTTTGATGGCATATCGGTAGGTCGCGCCCAAGGATGAGATGTCCATAAACTCCATTTCATCCTAGATGTATCTATGCAGACCGTCACGATACTTGAGCACCATATGTCGCTCAAAATATTTGATACCCATCTTAGTGTGCAAGGTATGGAAGATATTTGTGAACTCGGGCATTGCTTGGTCTCTTTCCTTCCATACTGTGGTCCATTTTGTATGCAAGTCGTCATAACTTCCAACATGGTAGTATTGTTCCTTAATAGAATCCCTAAAGGACTCCCAAGTTCCGCAACTATAAATAATGAGGGTTCCTTTGTTTCCTTCTACTCACAGAAATTTTCCTACCAATCTTTGACATGGGGAACAACGTTGAGGAGAAAAAAACTAATCGTTTCCCTATTCGAGAAGTTATGGAAAGAGAAATAACATTATAGAAGATTAAACCATTTGTCTACAACATCTACGTTTATCTGACCTTCAAATATAGGAATATCGAAGTTGATTTGTACCTTGAAGGGGGCGGAGCCTCCGTTTGGGGAAGATGTGTCGCATGTTGGTAGTCATCGAAGGATTTGCGCAAAAATATCCATCATCTCATTCATCTGTTGTGTGAGGGATTCCTCGAGAAAATTTTTGAAGGGATCTCCTGTCCTGTCGTCTTTCTTTTCTCCCTCCATGAGAGGTCACTTGGGCGTGTGAGAGCTTTTGTCCTCAAGAGAAACAAGCTCAAGACCCAATTCTTTGTATCTTGACCTCGTTGGGGACATGCATTAAGAATGAAAAGGAACAGACCACTCTGATACCATTGATCTGGATTTTATGAGCAGAACCAAATGAATACAGATTATTATCAAAATATGCTTAACACAAAATAACAAGTATACAGTAAAATTGGTTTCTATTCAATAAGGAAATAAGTTGAAACTGTAAAATGCAGTGGAAAACAAGCTTGCTAGAATGGTGGTGGCTTATCTCTGAGAAGAGATGTAATGTTTGTGCTCATTCGCCAGAAGATGATTACAATGAGGCTCTCAATGGATTTTTACAATAAACAGGAATGTCAAAAACCTAACCCTAGGAGATGAAGCACCAAAATTCATGTGGGCCCTGTTTGGGTAAGTCAATACATCAATTTCCAAGGGTCATAACTTTTTCATACGATATTTGTTTTAGGTGCACGATATCCTGTTGGAAATGTCTATCTGAGGACTACACATGTTTCATGTGGCAAGCCCTACAAGTGTTGATTGTGGCAAGCCCTAAAAACGATGTTTAGGGCCTCAAAACAACCCCGGAAGTCAGGGACCTGAAAGCTAGGAAAAAACTATCAAAAATGAGCCAATTGGAATAGGTGGGAGGCCACCGACATCCATCTATATCAATCAGAGCATACGATCCTAGGGTTTTGTTCCTTCAATTGAGCCATCTTGGAATTTTTTATATAATTTTTTTGTGGGAAGTTTAAAAAAATAAAAGTATTGAGGAGACTAAGGAGACATATCAAGGTACATGTAGTAAAAATTCCAGGTATTGGTTCATTATACTTTCGATGATATCTCTTGTGGAAGTTAGGGCTTGTGACTAGTTCTGAAATCAGTTTCAAATGAGTCATCTTGTAATTTTCACTATAATTTTTTTAAGAGAAGTTCCAGACTATTAAATTTTTAGGATATTTAGGATACATATCTAAGTGATTTTTGTCAAAATTTTAGGTTTTGTACCATCATAATTCATAATATATAACCTATGGAATTTAGGGCTTTTGACTAGTCCTGAAATTAGTATCAAACGAGTCATCTAGGAAGTTTCTCTATAACTTATTTTGGTGAAGTTTCATAATGTAAAATTTTCTAGATTATGAGGATAGATACTAAAATAGCTAAGCTAAAAAACTTTTGTTCTAAAACACTATGATTTTTTAAATATAGGATGTGGAAATTAGGGTTTTGACCAGTTCAAAAACTAGTCTCACACAAGTGTTGTTGGTAGAACTATCATATCTGAAGCTTAGAAAGTCCAAATTGAGTATCACTAGTTCCTTTGGAAATATGATAGGCCATAGTATTTCAAGTAAAAAATTTAGAAGAATATATAAAACATTGAATATGTGGCATTTCATACAAGTTTTCTATTTGGAAAGGGCCAAGAATCAACACGTTTTGGGAAGTTACCATAAATTTCACTTTGCGCATCAAATTTTGGTTTGACCCATGGCATTGCAGAGAATACATATCAGAGTACTATAGGCCAAAATTTCATACTTACAAATATTGAAATTTCATAGATACATCAGGAGAAAGGTAAGCTTTAGAATAATCTCCAAATCAGGGTTTTAAAGGTACAAAACTTACCATCAACCTAACTTTCGATTGGGAGATCTATTTTTTATCATTCAAAATAGTGATAAGAAAAAAAAAGGGGGAGTATTATTTTTTCACATGGAAAAGGGTTCTACAAAAATCTATACTCCTAGTAAATCTCTAGGGAGATCAACCATGACTCAAGAAGAAAGAGAAGAGATTTTTCACCAACTATCCAAATTGGAGAACCAATTTAATGAATTGAGTGTTAGGTCAATATCAAGTAATGATTTGATGGAAAAGAAGATGGAAGAACTACAAAACTCCATGTCCGCCATCTTCTTATGTGCCTTAGATAAGAGATTACCTAAAGGAGATATCAGGAAGCAACAAAGTCATGAAAATGTGGAAGAAATAAATATTGAGTCCCGTAATCATAATTATTCATCACCTCTAGATCCATATCATCAAGGGTTCAACTTGGCACCAAGGAACTACTTAATTCCAAATTTTGATATCAGGAAATTTGATGGTATAGATCCTATAACATGGATATTCCAGATGGAGAAATACTTTGATCTACACAAAGTGCCAACCTTACAAAATGTTAATTTTTCATCTGTGTATTTAGAACCTAATAAATTTGGTTGGTACCAATGGATTTTTGAAAGAAAAAAGGATTATATTGTATCTTGATCCATTTTTACGGATGAATTGATAAAACATTACAGGGATATTAAGAATGACATATTATTTAGTCAATTGATAAATCTTTGGCAAAGAGGTCCAATTATAGATCACATTCAACAATTCCACAAACTAAGTCATTTATTAATCTCTTTATGGGAACTTTAAAGGAGAGCATTCGACATGAGGTGCGTCTCTTTGAACCTAAATCTCTAGAGCATGTTTTCAATGTCGTCGGAAAAGTTGAAAATAAAAATATGGCTACTAGAAGAGTGGTCACTAAAAACTATCGAGAACACCATGTTCCCTCTCCTAACTTCACTCAACCTACAAGGTTAAGGGTCATAACTTCACTCAACCTAAAGGTTAAGAGCCAATGGACTATGTTTCAATTTTGACAGCAAGTATATTAAGGGGCATATATGCAACGAGAATAAGTTATTCTACATAGAATTTGAATAGGAAGAAGATCAATAATTGGAACCGTTGCAAGATACAAAACTAGAAGAGACTATACCAACCATATCTTGTCATGAATTGGCGGGCATCAGTACTCCACAAACCCTTAAGATAGAAGGCTATATCAAAAAGAAGAAGGTAATAGTGTTGATTGATTTTGGTAGTCATCATAACTTCATTAATTAAAATAATGAAACTTCGCAGATAGAGGTACCATAAATTGTTCATGGAAGTGGCATAGTATTAAGCTCAATATGGGGGAGTATTTGTTGGATAGTCTCATGATTGCAATCCAAATGGGTGGTGTTGGTGTTGTATTAGGGGTCCAATGGTTACAATCATTGGGAATAATGGCTCTTAATTTTTAGGAAATTTTCATGAGATTTTCCTCAAAAGGTAAGGAAGTTGAACTCAGAGGTATCCAAGGGAAACCCTCTAACATGATAAGCTCTAATATAATCACAAAATTACTCAAAAGGCACACCATGGTGTAAGTACACAATTGTGTTCACTAGATGTTCGAACATCTAGAACCTCTTCTCCAACAGATCTCCAAAATGTTATTGGTAAGCATTCCAAGGTATTTGAAGAGATGCCTAAGGGTCTTCCACCTGCTCAAAATCATGACCATTTTATTCATTTGAAGCTAGGAAGTGTAGCACCTAAAATTAGGCCTTACAGGTACCCATATGCACAAAAGAGTTATATTGATCATATGATTCAAGAAATGTTAGAGGTTGGCATCATTCAACCTAGCCAAAGTGGTTTCTCGACACCAGTGGTGATAGTTTAAAAGAAGGAAGGTTAATGACATATTTTTCTAGATTATAGACAACTCAAAAAAATGACCATTAAAGATAAGTTTCCTATTCTTGTCATTGACGAATTATTAGATGAATTACAAGGAACAATTTTCTTTACTAAGTTGGATCTTTGTTCTGGATATCATCAAATTAGAATGAGACAAGAAGGAATTCCCAAAACAACAAGAAGGTCATTATTAGTTTTTGGTGATGTTATTTGGCCTCACTAATGCATCTACAACATTTCAAAGATTGATGAATTCTATTTTCAAACCCTTCCCCATAAAATTTGAGTTGGTAATTTTTTATGATATACTCCTCTACAACCAATCTTGTGAGAGCATGATCAACATATTGAGATGGTCTTAAAACTATTGGAAGAAAAACTAGTATATGAAAATCCTTCCAAGTTTTCCTTTGGGGTTCAAGAAGTGGAATATTTGGGTCATATTTGATCTGGAAATGATAAAGGCTTGTATTCTTGAAAATATTTGCAAGTTTTAATTCAAGTGTTCTTATGAAAATGGATCAATTTTGCAAACACAATTTTTTTTATAGAAATTACACATTCAAGATGCAGATAATAAGCAACAAATAACAGTGAATAGAAAACACATAACACAACAAATGATAAAGGAGTTCACCCCTCTTTTGGGCTACATCTCCCGGTCCAACTTCCAATGGATCTTTTATATTATTTTCTCAAAGTACTAAAATATGTGATTTAAAATGCTCAAAATTTCAAATAGATGGCTCCAATGGCTTCAGAACATCCAAAAACCCCTAGCTGGGCTTTTTCGGCACCCGATTTGGCCAAAAATTGAAGAAGATAGGCTTCCTGGAAGTTCCCCTTCAAACTTGTTGTCTTTGGATCGACAAATTGCACCTCTGTGTGTCCAACCTAGCTCACGCAATCATTTTCATGCTAAAACCTAGCACCAGGTGCATAACCGCAAAACTATATGAACTATAGGATGGTTAGGGCGCCTAGCCCCTAACCGCCAAACCGTTGAGCATGTGGCTTAAGGGGCCAAGGTTTTAAAACTATGGTAAATCGCCAAGTGGCAAAGTCCGCGGGGTTTGAATGCGCGTGCGCAGTGGTGGTTATATGGTGTATATATATGTGACCGGGGGCTGGGGCTTAGCCCCGGCTCGGACCACGCCCCAATTCAAAACATATGCAATTTAAATAATTTTAAAACCATTCATATGTCAAGAAACAATGGTGGGCGCGCTGGTTGGGCGGCCCTTCCCAAGGCTCTTCCCCTGCCCGAAGGTCACAGGGTCGAGTCCTGCCGACTACACAAGTTTTATCCAATGCCCAGGTGACATGTGGCAGCCCTTTCTTGTGCCATGTGTCACCAATCCATTCGCCACCAAGATGCCACATGTCCAGAAATAGTTCATCGTCCAACTGCCAATTGTCTGCCAACTCAACCCTGCCACATCAGCATACAGCTATGCCATGTCAGCGTATGGCTCTGCCACATCATTGTACGGCCCTGCCACGTCAACATCCATATGGGTTGTACGGACTGTACAGTCAGCACATTTTTTTTGCCTGTTTGATGATTTGAACAGAACGCGATATCTCACTCATACGACGTCCATTTGAACCCAAATGAGTTGCATTGGGTTCATGATGACGAGGCCTATGCACCCGTTCGATTTGAAGCAATTCCAAGCACTTTGAATTTTGAGCAAAATTTGATCCCCTGGATCACACCTCCCCATTGGAAAGCTTTTGGAACTCCAAAAGGCTATTTTCAGTCTATCTGAAGATGAGGGTATAGTTCCCTCACCTTTCCAACCTCAATCCACTTGGATTTTCTTGGATTTGTGCCTTTAATACCAATTCGAAGATATTCGGCATTTCCTCGTTTTGAAGTTCTCATTCTTTTGTCAAGGATTGTGTCTTCATGCAGTTCTGTAAGATATTCTGGGGAGAAATCATCTATAGAAGGAATTTGAACATGTTCTCATTGATCATCAATCAAAGGAGGCTCATACAATTTCAAATTCTCAACATTAACAACTGCATACATTTGCATATAAGGAGGCAAATCCAAACGTAAGGCATTGTTACCAATCTTGTCAAGAATATTGAAAGGACCATATCTAATTGGTTTCAGTTTTTTACATTCTCCTTTAAGCCTCTCCTTACTAATGTAAAGCCAAACTTCATCTCCAACTTGGAAACTGTGATCAACACGATGCTTGTCATGTCTTGTCTTGTACTTGGCTTGACTCTTTTCCAACTGTTCTTGTACCATCTGATGTATCGACTGAATTTGTTCAATGAACTTTTCTGCCCTATCAATGTCATATTGACCATCAATAGAAATATCTTTCCCAAAGATAAAATCTAAAGGAGATTTGGGCAAATAGCCAAAACATGCTTCAAATGGTGATGTTTGAGTTGAAGAGTGCTTAGCTCGGTTGTAAGCATGTTGAATGTAGTGTAAATGCTCATCCCGAAGTTTAGGATGCTTTCTGCAATAACCACAAAGAAGATGCACCACTGTTCTATTAAACACTTTTGTTTGACCATCGGTTTGTGGATGAAAAGTTGTGCTCTTTTTCATTTTGGTGTCCATGAGTGCCCATAAACTCGACCAAAATCTCCCAATAAATCAAGAATCTCGATCAGAAATAATGGATTTAGGCAATCCAAAATGTACCCAAACATGCTGAAAGAACATTTGTGTCGTTTGCTCAGCTGTAACCTACTTCTTACAAGGCCTCAAAATACACATTTTGCTAAATCGATCAACCACAACATAAAGATAATCATGATTTTTTTTAGACATAGGTAGACCTCCTACAAAGTCCATAGAAATACTTTCCCAAGGAAGAGAAGGAACTGGAAGTGGAGTATACAAACCCAACTTTCTATTGCTAGGTTTGCTTGTGGCACATAACGAACATCCTTGAACATATCTTGAAACACTTTCATTCATTTTAGGCCAATAGCAGTACCTTTGCAAATTAGCCATCGTCTTGCCTACACCAAAGTGACCAGCAATAAGAAAAGAACGGGCTTCTCTTATTATGTTGATTCTTTCACCCTGTGGAATACATAGCTTGCCAAGATGATACAAAAGATTATCATGCACATGGTAATCCAATTCCTCAACGTGGTTAGAATGACACAAAGTTGCATATACTTCTTTAAAATCAACATCTAAAGCATATTGCTCAACAAAGCTCTCATGCATGATAGGACTATGCTTAAGAATAACTGAAGCACTAATAATAGGCCTTGAAAGCATACCAACAATTTTGTTATAAATGCCCTTCTTATACCTTATGACCAAGTGAAATTGTTGTAGAAAACCCATCCATCTGAAGTGCCTTGCTTGTTGTAGCTTTGTTTGTGATTGTAAGTATTGCAGTGGTTGATGATCTGTGTGGACAATGGTTT
>ML812373.1:121094-131583 GCA_009831015.1 Picea engelmannii
ATGGGTTGTTTTTTGTCCATTTTTGGATGATTTTTTGGCCAATAGTTTTTCAATCCATTATAATATGAATTCGATTAAGGAATCTAATCTAGGCTATAGGATTAGGGTTTTGGATGCCACACAATCATATATATTGTATTGTAAATGGTGAAGTTAATACAATGAAAGTTAGAGGTGTGGCTCTAAACATCTATTAGTTTTCCTAGTTAAGGGTTTCCAGGGTAAATTTCTGAGTACTGTGTGTGAATACTATTGTTTTCCTTTTTGTTTTATAAATAATCTTTGTGTAAATTTTTAAATTGTAAGATTTAAAACATACATATATTAGCACAACAGACCTCATTATTAATGATTCCTACCCCAATGAGCATATTTTTCTTAAATCGTCGAAGGACTCATGGTACAACTATATTTTGTTTTCCCTTCATACACAAAAATTTCACCCCCATCTGATCTACCATGATTAGATGACACAGTGGGAGAGATTTATTAGATGCAGAGGAAAGAGGCATGGTTCTAAGGGGAGCATGAGTGATATGATTTCAGTATTGCATCAGAGTGTTGCCATCAATTCCAAAGGGGGAGATTGTTGATTAAGGTTGGTTGTCATTGATGTCAACCCTTGAAGAAATCCCTGTAGCACAAAGGTTGGGTAATGGACCCAAGATTGTTTGATGTAAATATGACTCATTATTGTCTTGTCATGGTTTATAATAAGTAGAAATGGATGAACTCCAAAGTGGTCCCCTTATGGTGAAATCCCTCATGGGAAGACGGTTTGCGGATTGAGTTATCCTAGAAGTATGGTTAGAGAACCCATGCTTATTTGTGGAATAATGAGATGAAGTTCAGTGAATTTTTCATTGAAACTATCCTATATGGATAGTGTTTGTCATTTCATTTCCGGTGGTATGTGGAACGTCACATAACTCCTCACGGTTAGAGAGTTATGGCCATGAGAAGTTGGAGAACCTAGGTTTGGGTAATGGACCCAAGTTTGTTTGATGGATAATGATATGATTTTTTATATATTTGCAGGCTATATGGATGGTACATTTCATTCCATTTCTGGTGGTATGTGGAATGTCACATAACTCCTCACAATTTGAGAGTTATGACCTTACGAAGTTGGAGGACCCTCTTATGTCATCTAGAAGCCCCAAAAGGTCAAAGTAGTCAAAGTGGTTTAAGAGATTTTAGAAGGTAAATAATAAAGTGAATTGATGAGTGTACTATAATTAAAAGTGAATAAAAAATAAATTATTTAAATAATAAATTTAATGGATAAATTAAAAGTGGGTTAACCCTAAAATAAGGAAAGTGGGCAAAGTGACCTAGATGATGTTTTTAAGGAAGCTACTTGGAGAGTATAAATAAGAGGCAAGAATCTCTAATTTTAGACACACTTGAGAATATTGAATACCTATAGGTTTCTAAGGTAACCAAAGGATATCTAAGACGAAATTCTGAGGGAAGGTGAAGAAAAGAAGGTCGGAATTCAAGGAAGGATAAATTATTTTGATGATGCTTTCTAAGGTATGTTATTTACAGGTCATCTCATCATTTTTGCAATAACTTTATTTCTAGAATGATTCAGACTATGAAATTGCTATGACATTGAGGAAACATATCCAAGTATATGTGGTAAAAAATTTATCTTGTGGGTTGTTGTATTTTTGGAGTTACACTCCGTGGAAAATAGGGTTTGTGGCTAGTCATGAAACTAGTCAAAAACAAGTGTTTTGGGTAAAAATGTCATAACTTCTTCATAACAGATCCAAATTCAGTAAGACCAAATGTGTTGGTTATATTACAGTCTTTAGTATTCTTTGTAATAGTTTCAGATTGATTCAATAAACATTATGTGCAGGGCACGCTCTACAAGGTCTCTCTCTAGAATAAGCCATAATTCAACAAGGTATGCCATTTTTGCTATAACTACTTTTCTGAGAGGTTCCAAGTAGTGAAACCTGGAGGAATTGCATGAAACACACTGAAGAAATTTTGTATCGGTTTGAGATATTTATTCGTTACAGGTACAAAGTTATGATTATTTCAAGTTAGGGTTGTTGACTAATCCAAAACTAGTCATGTGAGACTAAAGAAAAGTTTGATGTAAATGCTAGTCTCTTGTTGTTTAAAGTTAAGGAACGTTCTCAGGTATGTGATCATATACACTAGGTCTATTACAGATTTATAAATCATATTTGGATGATGAAATTGATGAGGGATTTTTGTTGAGGTACAAGTTGGGTACATGGTTGAGACAAGTAGTTGATGAGTTGGCACATACATGAGGTGTATAGTTGATAATGTTGGTACATATTAATGAGTCATAGTTGATGAGTAGTTGAAACATGATTGGTACATACTTGGTACATGGTTGTTTTTACTTGTTTATGGTACAAGTTGATTACAGGTTGGTTCATGGTTGATGCACATGTTTATGGTACAGGTTGATTACAGGTTGAGGTATAGGTTGATGCATGGTTCAGGTTTATTGGTATAGGTTTATAGCGGTGCATATCATAGTGATAGTGTGACAGTGGTTCCATAATTCTACTGCTACTTCAAGATGGTTGGACGGGGCAAGGATAGGTGGTTTTAACCACCTTCCAGTTGTAGCCAAAGAACATAGGGGGTTGTAGCCTCCTTCTGGTTGTATCCATAGAATTTGGGAGTTGGAGCTTCCCTCAGGTTGTATCCTGAGAAACTAGGGGGTTGGAGCCTCCTTCCAGTTGCAGCTGGAAAACAAAGGAAGTTGGTGCTTCCAATGAATGTAATTCTTCAATACATATAAGAAAAAACATTATGTGGTTTTCTCCCGATTTGGGTTTCCACATAAAACACTGGTGTATTGTGTATGTCAGTGATTGTTCATTTCTTATTGCTCATTATTGGATAATAATTCTACATTGATATAACAATTGGATTATTTTAAGAAAAATGATTATAATTACGTTATTATTGATTCACCCCCCCTCTCAGTACTCCAACAATTGGTATCAAAGCAAGTTTCTTCAGAAATCAGTTTAACCACTCAAAGGTATATCATGGAGAGTACCAACTTGTATAAAAATGGAATACCGCGGTTTGATGGCCAGAAGTATTCTTTTTGGAGAATAAGGATGAAAACATATATACAGGCACAAGGATTTCAAGTTTGGCAATCAATTGTAGATGGATACATAGCACCAACAATTCCACCAACAAATGACAAAGCAATGAAACTCGAAGAGAATAAATCCAAAGACAAAAATGCACTTTTGAATGGTCTCAGTGATACGGTATTCACCAAAGTTTCACATTGTAAATCTGTTAAAGAGATTTGGGACAAGCTTCAAAATATTTATGAAGGAGATGCAAAAGTCAAAGCAACAAAGCTTCAAACTTACAGAGGTCAGTTCAAACAACTAAAAATGAAGGAAGATGAGAATATTGCAGCCTACTTCTTACGAGTTGATGAAACAGTGAATGTATCATAGGATTGGGAGAAGAAATAGAAGAATATGGAATTGTTCAAAAGGTATTAAGATCCCTTCCTATGAGATTTAACCCTAAGATATCACCACTAGAATAAAGATTGAATCTAAACTCAATAAGCATGGATGAACTGCATGGAATCTTCACATCATATGAAATGAAAACTGAACAGGAAAATCTAGATGTAAAAGAAGAAGCCTTCAAAGCATCCAAAATATCAAAGAAAAAGAAAAAGGAACAAGAAGAATATAGCAGCAACAGTGACGTCTTGGAAGATGATGAAGAAGTGGCCAACTTTGTCAAAATACTGAACAAGGGAACTGACGGTAGGTATAGAGGTAAGCTTCCTTTAATTTGTTTTAATGGTGATGGTATTGGTCATTTTTCTAACAATGTCCTCATAAGAAAAAGAGAAATGATGAAGGTTACTCAAAAGGCAAACACACATATAAAGGCAAAAGAAATACAAAGAAAGTTTTCAAGAAAATCTTATGCACCAAAGAAGATATTTCATCATCAGATGAAGATGAAGTCAGTGATAGTGAGACATGAAGAGTTTTATTTATGGCAGTAAAAGAATCTCACAAAGAAGACTCTGAAGAAGAATGTGAAGAAACCGAAGAAGAATATGAAGAAGTCAAAGAAGAAATTGAAGAAGCAGAAGTTGACTATCGAGAAGAATTAATGTGTGCCATAGAAGTTATCAGAAGAGAAAAGAAGAAAAACAAGAAACTACAAGCAGAACTAGACAAGAAAAAGGATACTTGGAAACTTGGAAGCAGAGACTGTTGCACTAAGAAAGGATATTCAAAAGAAAAATATGCAGAATAGCTCAAAATTTTTGGATGACATTATCAATAGTCAAAAATCTCATCTTGACAAGTTCGGACTTGGATACAATCAGACAGAAAATGGATCAAGCTCCAAAACAATAGAGCAAGAAACATATCCAAAAAGTTATGCAGAAACAATCAAAGGGGGTAGGAATATATACAAGGAATATTACAGGGACACTCCTCCACCAAGAAGATTCAAATTTTAGAATCAACAACAGAAATATAGACCTCAAGAAGAAGAAGGATTCATAAGATCACCTATTTTCAGAAGATATTCAACTCCCAGGTATCAAACTATATTTTTTGGTTTATGTTATGCATGTTATAATTTTGGACATAAAGATGTGAATTGCAGAGCTAACAACAGGAACAATAACAACTTTGAGAGTCATACACAAAGGGGTTATTAAAGAAGACCTAGTGAAACATAGAGAAGAAGTTACAACAGGTTTGAATCTTTGAGCACTGAAGTGGAATGTTACAAATGTAACAATTTTGGACACATGGCCAAAGATTGCATAATGACAGTCCTTCCTAAAGAACCTCAACAGAATAAAAATAGTCACAGACAGGAACCTCAGAAGATGACATGGATAAGAAAGCAAGATCAGTATAGCAATGAAGAATGCACAATTTCTCTAACAGCTAAGCAGAAGAAACACGGTTGGTATGTTGATAGTGGATGTTCAAAACACATGACAGGTGATAGAGACAAGTTTCTTACATTACGAAAGGAAAGATATGGATCAGTCTCCTTTGGAAATGATGATTCACCCAAAATCATTGGAAAATGCACAGTCTAAATTGGGAACAAGAATGAAAAGGTAGAAAATGTTCTACTAGTAGAAGATACGAAACATAATGTTCTAAGTGTGATTCAAACCTATGACCAAGGTCATAAAGTTACTTTCGATTCACAAAAGTGTGAGATAAGAAAAGAAGGTTCAGGGAAATTGGTCGCTACAACTGCAATAACTTCAAGCAACATATATGTGTTAAGTGAAATTGGAAATGAAAAGTGTTGTCTAGGAAAGGAAGATGAAAGTTGGCTATGGCACAGAAGAATGGGGCACATACATTTTGATAACCTTGTCAAAGTCAGCAAAAGAGAAGCAGTCAGAGAAATGTCCCATATCACGAAACCAGCCAATACTTTATGCAAGTATTGTCAACAAAGAAAACAAACAAAGACCAGGTTTAAATCAAAGGAATATTCAACAACAAGACCACTGGAAATTGTGCATACTGATCTAGTTGGACCAATTAAATCAAACGGCTTAAAAGGTGAGAAATACTTCATGTTATTAGTTGATGATTATACAAGAATGATTGCAGTGTTCTTTCTCAAGAATAAGTCAAAAGATTTTGAAAACTTCAATATCTAGAAGGAAATGGTTGAAAATGAAATGGATTCAAAAATCAAATGCTTGAGATATGATAATGGAGGAGATTTCACCTCAAAGGAATTTATGGACTACTGTAGAAATCATGGAATAAAAAATAAATTCTTCATTGCTAGGACACCTCAACATAATGGAGTTGTTGAAAGAAACAACATGACAGTACAGAAAATGGCTCTAACAATGTTAATGGATTCGAAATTGACAGATATTTTTAGGACACGGGAAGTGCATATAGCAATTCACATTCAAAATAGAGTAATGCTCAGAAACAACACTGACAAAACTCCTTACGAACTATGGAAAGGAAGACCAGCAAATGTAAATCACTTCAGAGTTTTTGGAAGCAAATGTTATATCAAAAGAGAATATGGTGGAATGGGAAAGTTTGACTCTCATTTGGACAAAGTAGTACTTGTTGGTTACTCAAGTACAAGTAAAGATTACATGTGTTACAATCTAATATTGAAAAAAGTTGTGGAAAACATCAACGTAAGAATTGATAAAACAGGCAGACCAGAATCAAAGGAAGAAAATGAATCAATGAAATAGACCTTAGAAGAAGAAGCAGAAGATGAAAAATAAGTAGAAGAGGAAGATGAAGAGAATCCAATAGAAGCATAAGAGCAAGTTCAACAAGTGTCTCCAAAGACACCCAGTAAACAAGTACAAAAGAATCATCCTTCAGATCAGATTATCAAAAACAAAGATGCAAGAGTTGAAACTAGAAGAAGAATATGTTCGCCAAAACAAACACACCTAGCACTCGTATCTACAATTGAACCAAACTATTTTGAAAAAGCCAGCAAGGATGAATCTTGGAATAAGGCCATGGATGAAGAATTGGATCAAATAGAGAAAAATGACACTTGGGAACTGGTTCCAAGACCAAAGAATAAAAATGTGATCGGCACAAAGTGGGTCTTCAGGAATAAATTGAATGAAGATGGACAGACTACAAGGAACAAATCTAGATTGGTATGTAAGGGATATGCATAGGTTGACGGAATTGACTTTGAAGAAACATCTGCCCCAGTTTCCAGAATGGAAGCAATCCATTTGTTTTTAGTTTATGCATGCTCCAAAAATATTAAAATGTATCAAATGGATGTAAAAATAGTTTTTCTAAATGGGGAACTTGAAGAAGAAGTCTACATTGAACAACCAGAAGGATTTCAGTTGTCATAAAAATGCAGATTATGTGTGTAAATTAAAGAAGGCCTCGTATGGTCTAAAACGGGCTCTTAGAGCATGGTACTCTAGACTGGATAAGTATCTGCAGCAGGTAGGGTTCAGAAAAGGAAGTGAAGACAACAACCTCTACATCAAGGTAAGTCAAGGTAATATTTTATTAATTGAAGTTTATGTTGATGATATTATTTTTTGTAGTGATGATGACAGGTTAAGCCAGAAATTTGCAAAAGATATGCAGAATGAATTTGAAATGTCATTACTTGGAGAACTACCCTTCTTTCTGGGACTTCAGATATGCCAAAGAAACCAAGGAATTTTTATTTCTCAAACCAAGTATATCATAGAAATGCTAAAAAGGTTCGGTATGGAAGATTGCAAACTAGTTATCACTCCCATGAAAACTAGTTGCAAGTTGAGAAAAGATGATGATTCGAAGTCTACATATTAGAGGCAATATAGGTCAATGATTGGTAGCCTTCTATATGTGACAACATCCAAACCATATGTAATGCAATCAGTTGGAAAGGTGGCACGATTTCAAGCAGCACCAAAGGAATCACATGTATTAGCAGTGAAGAGGATTTTCAGATATCTCAAAGGAACAGAAGAATTTGGATTATGGTATCCAAAAGGAAAGGATCTATCACTTATTTCCTACACAGATGCATATTGGGAAGGTTGTATTGATGACCGACAAAGCACCAATGGAGCATCATTCTACTTGGGTGAGTGTTTAGTATCATGGCTAAGAAATAAATAATCATCAGTATCCTTATCTACAGTCGAGGAAGAGTACATTGCAGCAGCATCATGTTGTATGTGGGTTCTTTGGATGAAACAAACTCTGATAGATATACAGGTTGAGTATGATGAGCCCATTCCAATCTATTGTGATAATACAAGTGCCATCAGTATCTCAAAGAATCAGGTGATGCACTCCAAGACGAAGCACATTCCAATCAAGTATCACTTTTTACGGGAACAAGTTGCAAAAAAGAACATCGGAGTTGAGTATGTGGGCAAAAAAGAACAAGTGGCGGACATCTTTACAAAACCACTTCCACGAGAAGCCTTTGTGTATCTTCACTAGAGACTCGTAGTTATTTATACTCCAAAATGAATGCTTTTGAATGCTTATCTTTTATGTCTTAGATGTACATGAGGAAGCACCATAAGAAGACAATTCAGTCAGGGGAATCATCCCCGAATGGAAAGATACCTTTGCCATTGATGAAAAAGGGGGAGATATTTATTAGATGAAGAGGAGAGAGGCATGGTTCCAAGGGGACCATGAGTGATATGATTTCAGTATTGCATCAGAGTGTTGCCATCAATGCCAAAGGGGGAGATTGTTGGTTAAGGTTGGTTGTCATTGATGTCAATCGTTGAAGAAATCCCTATAGCACAAAGGTTGGGTAATGGACCTAAGATTGTTTGATGTAAATATGACTCATTACTGTCTTTTCATTGTTCATAATAAGTATAAATGGATGAACTCCAAAGTGGTCCCCTTATGGTGAAATCCCTCATGGGAAGACGCTTTGCGGATTGAGTTATCCTAGAAGTATGGTTAGAGAGCCCATGCTTATTTTTGGAATAATGAGATGAAGGTCAGTGAATTTTTCATTGAAATTATCCAATACGGATAGTTTTTTTCATGTCATTTCTGGTGGTATGTGGAACTTCACATAACTCCTCACGGTTAGAGAGTTATGGCTATGAGAAGTTGGAGAACCCAGGTTTGGGTAATGGACCCAAGTTTGTTTGATGGATAATGGTATGAGTTTTGGTATATTTGTAGGTAATAATATTTTATATGGCTGGTACATGTCATTCCATTTCTGGTGGTATGTGAAACGTCACACAACTCCTCACGATTTGAGAGTTATGGCCTTACGAAGTTGGAGGACCCTCTTATGTCATCTAGAAGCCCCAAAAGGTCAAAGTAGTCAAAGTGGTTTAAGAGATTTTAAAAGGTAAATATAAAAGTGAATTGATGAGTGTACTATAAGTTAAAGTGAATAAAAAATAAATTATTTAAATAATAAATTTAATGGAGAAATTAGAAGTGGGTTAACCCTAAAATAAGGAAAGTGGGCAAAGTGACCTAGAAGATGTTTTTAAGGAAGCTACTTGGAGAGTATAAATAAGAGGCAAGGCTCTCTCATTTTAGACACACTTGAGAATATTGAATACCTATAGGTTTTTGAGGTAACCAAAGGATATCTAACCCAAAATTCTGAGGGAAGGAGAAGAAAAAAAGGCCGGAATTCAAGGAAGGATAAATTCTTTTGATGATGTTTTCTAAGGTATGTTATTTACAAGACATCTCACCATTTTCGCAATAACTTTGTTTTTAGAATGATTCAGACTGTGAAATTTTGATTCCATTGAGGAATCATATCCAAGTATTAGTGGTAAAAAATTTGGCTTGTGGGTCATTGTATTTTTGTAGTTACACTCCGTGGAAAATAGGGTTTGTGGCTAATCCTGAAACTAGTCAAAAACAGGTGTTTTGGGTAAAAACATCATAACTTCTTCATAACAGATCCAAATTCAGTAATACTAGATGTGTTGGTTAGTGTACAGTCTTAAGTATGTTTTTTAATAGTTTCATATCGATTCAATAAATATTCCATGTGGGGCACGCTCCACGAGGTCGCTCTCTAGAATAAGTCAAAATTCAGCAAGGTATGCCATTTTTGCTATAACTACTTTTGTGAGAGGTTCCAAGTAGTAAAACCTGGAGGAATTGCATAAAAAAAACCGAAGAACATTGTATATCAGTTTATCTTTATTCATTACAGGAACAAAGTTTTGATTATTTCAAGTTAGGGTTGTTGTAAATCCAAAACTAGTCATGTGAGACTAAAGAAAAGTTTGATGTAAATGCTAGTCTCTTGTTGTTTAAAGTTAAGGAAGGTTTGCAGGTATGTGATCATTTACACCAGGTCTATTACAGAGTTATAAATCATATTTGGATGATTAAATTGATGAGGTATTTTGGTTGAGGTACAAGTTGGGTACATGGTTGAGACAAGTAGTTGATGAGTTGGCACATACATGAGGTGTATAGTTGATGATGTTGGTACATATTGATGAGTCATAGTTTATGAGTAGTTGAAACACTATTGGTACATACTTGGTACATGGTTGGCTGCACTTGTTTACGGTACAAGTTGATTACAAGTTGTTTGGTACATGTTGGTGCATGGTTGATGCACTTGTTTATGGTACGGGTTGACTACAGGTTGAGGTACAGGTTGATGCATGGTTCAGGTTTATTGGTACAAGTTTACAGCGGTATATCTCACAGTGATAGTGTGATAGTGGTTCCATCATTCTACTTCTACTTCAAGGTGGTTAGACAGGGCAAGGACAGGTGATTGTAGCCACCTTCCGATTGTAGTCGGAGAACATAGGGGGTTGTAGCCTCCTTCTGGTTGTAGCCATAGAATTGGGGAGTTGGAGCTTCCCTCAGGTTGTAGTCTAAGAAACTAGGGGGTTGGAGCCTCCTTCCAGTTGCAGCTGGAAAACAAAGGAAGTTGGTGCTTCCAATGAATGTAATTCTTCAAG
>ML812373.1:131633-151406 GCA_009831015.1 Picea engelmannii
TCTCCCGATTTGGGTTTCCACGTAAAACACTGGTGTACTGTGTTTGTGTGTGAATGTTCATTTCTTATTGCTCGTTATTGGATAATAATTATGCATTGATATAACAGTTGGATTATTTGAAGAAAAGGGATTATAATTACGTTATTATTGATTCACCCCCCCCCCTCTCAATACTCCAACAATTATGCTTCAAAGAATAATAAACAAGCATAAAATCTATTGGCAACACATGATTTTATTGATGTTATGGACCTATTGGACATCCATTAAACTTCCATTGCATTCACACCCTTCCATCTCATTCACAACATAGAGCCAATCTTACCCATTGAATGTAATATCTCTCCTCTCCACTTAGCAATAAAACGCCTCCCTAACACCACCAACTTAGAACATTGATTAGTAACCTTGGAATGTGTGGTTGAAGACCATCACACCACCTTATAGAGTAACAAGGCCATGAAGAAGCACTTGAAGGCCTAGTACGATAGATAGGTCCACCCTCCTTCATTTCACGAATGTAATCTAGTCCTTTCTTTTTACCTATCCAAAGAAAAGTTAGGCCTTAGAAAGTTTGAATCCCTATGGTGAGATCCCTACATCATAAAACATTGTGTCGTGAAGGGGTCATACAAAATTGCTTCCCAAAATGACAAACTCCTCAAGGAATCCCTTAATGGGTTGTACTTGAAGTATTTTTATGCCTAACAACTAGCAAGAACTACCCAATCATGATTATATATAATTTAATATTGCTTATTTTATGGTTCCATTTACTATTTTGTTTTGTGCCTTATATTTGCGTTCTCACCCTTACTTGTTTAGATGGTCTCATGGACTCCCTGTTACATTATCTTCATCGATGGTGCAAGTCATTGGACTTAGAATCTTTCCTCGACTACATGGGCTATTTACTCATGGTCTCATATGTTACTTCATTGCAGTGGTTTTTTCTTGGGCCCCACAACCAATATTTAAGTTGAACGTGATGTCATGATATGTTTACTTGTTGATGGAATCACCCTTCACATCCATCATCTTCACATTCACCTTGATTTCTAGATTCTTGTCACATAGCTTAACACGGTTTGCAATGCTTGCAATCCTCATCTTTTTAGGAAATGCCTATGGGTTAGACTTCTATCCCAATATTTTGATACTAGTACATACAATGATGTTCCTATAAATCACAATTTTTTTTTAGACACCATAATAAATCAAGTCCCGACACACTTTACATTAATTTTTTTACAAATATGAAAACAAATAAACCAAAGCATGTTCATAAACATTATCTCATGATAAATAAACCATGTAAACACATCAAACACATTATCACACATGTGAAAAACCATGAACATATTGTGTATATACATATATTAGCCTAAAAAAATAGAGATTTTACATCACTAGTTTGTATCTCCCAAAAATTGTATATGCATATTCACTTCCATACAAAAATAAGGGGGCATCCCACCCACTACTCCTACATTGGTTTAGTGGTGGGATCTTGTTGAAAGGTTGTAGGTCTCTTATAGGTTGGACCTCGCCATGCCCACCTTAAACCAAATCACTCACAATATGGTTGCTTCAAGTAGCTCTCTATAGGAGTGACTTAACTCAGTTTCTATGCCAATACATGCATACGTGAAGTAGTCCTCCAGTGTAACACACCTATCCTCAAGGACTCCCTCCAACAAGATATCAAATAAACAATGGAACTCTGCTAGAAATCCCTTCAAATTGCATTCATCCTCAATTCTTGTCCCAACACCCTCCTCCATAGCTCTAACTCTTAGTTGTTTTTCACGGCTAGCAGTGCACTTGGTGCTAGTGCTACTCTGACGGGCCTCATTAGCCCAATATCTACACAGACACATGCAATTCATCAATATCATCATAAATCCACATATAAATTAAAACATAAATATAAACATTTATACACATACATGTATTGTAGTAAAAACACTCATTAAAAATAAAAGAAAAAAAAGTTCACCATGGGTCTCGGACATCCCCTTGCAGCATCAACAAGTCTAGGTGCCCTCAAAATTCAATCCTTGCATAGGGATACTCCTCAAATACTATGATCTTATGTTCCCGTGCATCAAATAAGTTCTCAAAGAAGATATGGCCCTATTATCCACCCTCAAGTTGGATCATCAACTCCCCTGACCATGCCATCTATGTCTCGCTCACTCTGTTAGCCATAATGGCATGAAATAGATAGATAGAAAGAACCCGCTCAAAAAATAAGACACATATCAATGTGTTAAATGCAAACTCCCCTCCCCCGTGCTCATGGAAATGGATAAGTTATGTCCACAACATCCCTACAAGTATCCATGACCATGCATATCAGGCACCCCCATAACCTTCTCGACTAGTCGCCTAAAATCTAGTGGACGAAAACATCCCACCCACCCTCAACACCATGTGGAACACTGCCCTAACCCCTAGGTTACCAATCTTCCTTAATGGGATTGCCCCATCCAAATTTTTTATTCCATCCTCATAATGGAGGGCTACGAGTGCCTCTATAATACTTACCAATGAGTATTATAGAGGGAAATTGGTCGCTACAGCTGCAATAACTTCAAGCAACATATATGTGTTAAGTGAAATTGGAAATGAAAAGTGTTTTCTCGGAAATGAAGATGAAATTTGGCTATGGAACAGAAGAATGGGGCACATACATTTTGATAACCTTGTCAAAGTCAACAAAAGAGAAGCAGTGAAAGAAATGCCCCATATCACGAAACCAGCCAATACTTTATGCAAGTATTGTCAACAAGGAAAACAAACAAAGACCAAGTTTAAATCAAAGGAATATTCAACAACAAGACCACTGGAAATTGTGCATATTGATCTAGTTGGACCAACTAAAACAAAGGGATTAAAAGGTGAGAAATACTTCATGTTATTAGTTGATGATTATACAAGAATGACTGGAGTTTTCTTTCTCAAGAATAAGTCAAAAGCTTTTGAAAAATTCAAGATCTAGAAGAAAATGGTTGAAAATGAAATGGATTCAAAAATCAAATGCTTGAAATCTGATAATGGAGGAGATTTCACCTCAAAGGAATTTATGGACTACTGCAAAAATCATGGAATAAAAAGGCAATTATTCGTTGCTAGGACACCTCAACAGAGTGGAGTTGTTGAAAGAAAGAACATGACAGTACAGGAAATGGCTCGAACAATGTTAATGGATTCGAAATTGACAGATATTTTTTGGACACAGGCAGTGCATACAACAATTCACATTCAAAATAGAGTAATGCTCAGAAACAACACTGACAAAACTCCTTACGAACTATGGAAAGGAAGACCAACAAATGTAAAGCACTTCAGAGTTTTTGGAAGCAAATGTTATATCAAAAGAGAATATGGCAAAATGGGAAAGTTTGGCTCTCGTGTGGACAAAGCAATACTTCTTGGTTACTCAAGTACAAGGAAAGAATACACGTGTTACAATCTAATATTGAAAAAAATTGTGGAAAGCATCAATGTAACAATTGATGAAACAGGCAGACCAGAATCAAAGGAATAAAATGAATCAATGAAATAGCCCTTAGAAGAAGTAGTAGAAGATGAAAAAGAAGTAGAAGATGAAGATGAAGAGAATTCGACAGAAGTAGAAGAGAAAGTTCAACAAGTGTCTCCAAAGACACCCAGTAAATGAGTACAAAAGAATCATCCTTCAGATCAGATTATCGAAAACAAAGATGCAAGAGTTGAGACTAGAAGAAGAATATGTTCACCAGAACAAACACACCTAGCACTCGTATCTACAATTGAACCAAACTGTTTTGAAAAATCCAGCAAGGATGAATCTTGGAATAAGGCCATGGATGAAGAATTGGATCAAATAGAGAAAAATGACACTTGGGAACTGGTTCCAAGACCAAAGAATAAAAATGTGATCGGCACAAACTGGGTCTTTAGGAATAAATTGAATGAAGATGGATAGGTTACAAGGAACAAATCTAGATTGGTATGTAAGGGATATGCATCGGTTGACGGAATCGACTTTGAACAAACATTTTCCCCAGTTGCCAGAATGGAAGCAATCTGCTTTTTTTTAGCTTATGCATGCTCCAAAAATATTAAAATGTATTAAATGGATGTAAAATCAGCATTTTTAAATGGGGAACTTGAAGAAGAAGTCTACATTGAACAACCAGAAGGATTTCAGTTGTCAAAAAATGCAGATTATGTGTGTAAATTAAAGAAGGCCTTGTATGGTCTAAAACAAGCTCCTAAAGCATGGTACTCTAGACTGGATAAGTATCTACAGCAGGTAGGGTTCAGAAAAGGAAGTTTAGAAAGCAACCCCTATATCAAGGTAAGTCAAGGTAATATTTTATTATTTGAATTTTATGTTGATGATATTATTTTTTGTAGTGATGATGGCAGGTTAAGCCAGAAATTTGCAAAAGATATGCATAATGAATTTGAAATGTCGTTACTTGGAGAACTACCCTTCTTTCTGGGACTTCAAATACACCAAAGAAACCAAAGAATTTTTATTTCTCAAACCAAGTATATCGGAGAAATGCTAAAAAGGTTTGGTATGGAAGATTGCAAACCAGTTATCACTCCCATGCAAACCAATTGCAAGTTGAGAAAAGATGATGATTCGAAGTCTACATATCAGAGGCAATACAGGTCAATGATTGGCATCCTACTATATGTGATAGCATCCAGACCAGATGTAATGCAGGCAGTTGGACAGGTGGAACGATTTCAAGCAGCACCAAAGGAATCGCATGTATTAGCAGTGAAGAGGATTTTTAGATATCTCAAAGGAACAGAAGAGTTTGGATTATGGTATCCAAAAGGAAATGACCTATCACTTATTGCCTACATAGATGCATATTGGGTAGGTTGTATTGATGACCGACGAAGCACCAATGGAGCATCATTCTACTTGGGTGAGTGTTTATTATCATGGCTAAGCAAGAAATAATTATCAGTATCCTTATCTACAGTCGAGGAAAAGTACATTGCAGCAGCATCATGTTGTACACGGGTTCTTTGGATGAAACAAACTTTGACAGATATACATGTTGAGTATGATGAGCCCATTCCAATCTATTGTGATAATACAAGAACCATCAGTATCTCAAAGAATCAGGTGATGCACTCCAAGACAAAGCACATTCCAATAGAGTATCACTTTTTACGGGAACAGGTTGCAAAAAAGAACATCAGAGTTGAATATGTGTGCACAAAAGAACAAGTGGCGGACATATTTACAAAACCACTTCCACAAGAAGCCTTTGAGTATCTTCGCCAAAGACTCGGAGTTATTTCTACTCCAAAATGAATGCTTTTGAATGCTTATCTTATATGTCTTAGATGTACAGGAGGAAGCACCATAAGAAGACAGTCTAGTCAGGGGGATCATCCCCGAATGGAAAGATACATTTTCCATTGATGACAAAGCGGGAGAGATTTATCAGATGCAGAGGACAGAGGCATGGTTCTAAGGGGAGCATGAGTGATATGATTTCAGTATTGCATCAGAGTGTTGCCATCAATGCCAAAGGGGGAGATTGTTGATTAAGGTTGGTTGTCATTGATGTCAACCCTTGAAGAAATCCTCGTAACACAAAGGTTGGGTAATGGACCTAAGATTTTTTTTATGTAAATATGACTCATTATTGTATTTTCATGGTTTATAATAAATATAAATTGATGAACTCCAAAGTGGTCCCCTTATGGTGAAATCCCTCACGGGAAGATGCTTTGTGGATTGAGTTATCCTAGAAGTATGGTTAGAGAACCCATGCTTATTTTTGGAATAATGAGATGAAGGTCAGTGAATTTTTCATTGAAACTATCCAATATAGATAGTGTTTTTCATGCCATTTTCGGTGGTATGTGGAATGTCACATAACTCCTCATGGTTAGAGAGCTATGGCTATGAGAATTTGGAGAACCCGGGTTTGGGTAATGGAACCAAGTTTGTTTAATGGATAATGGTATGAGTTTTGAGATATTTGTAGGTAATACTATTTTATATGGATGGTACATGTCATTCCATTTTTGGTGGTATGTGGAACGTCACATAACTCCTCACGGTTTGAGAGTTATGGCCTTACGAAATTGGAGGACCCTCTTATGTCATCTAGAAGCTCCAAAAGGGCAAAGTAGTCTAAGTGGTTTAAGAGATTTTAGAAGGTAAATAATAAAGTGAATTGATGAGTGTACTATAATTCAAAGTGAATAAAAAATAAATTATTTAAATAATAAATTTAATGGAGAAATTAGAAGTGGGTTAACCCTAAAATAAGGAAAGTGGGCAAAGTGACCTAGAAGATGTTTGTAAGGAAGCTACTTGGAGAGTATAAATAAGAGGCAAGGCTCTCTCATTTTAGAGACACTTGAGAATATTGAATACCTATAGGTGTCTAAGGTGACCAAAGGATATCTAAGCCGAAATTCTGAGGGAAGGAGAAGAAAAAAAGGCCAGAATTCAAGGAAGGATAAATTCTTTTGATGATGCTTTCTAAGGTATGTTATTTACAGGTCATCTCACCATTTTTGCAATAACTTTGTTTCTAGAATGATTCAAACTGTGAAATTTTGACTCCATTGAGGAAACATATCCAAGTATCTGTGGTAAAAAATTCATCTTGTGGGTCGCTGCATTTTTGGAGTTACACTTTGTGGAAAATAGGGTTCGTGGCTAGTCCTGAAACTAGTCAAAAATAGGTGTTTCGGGTAAAAATGTCATAACTTCTTCATAACGGATCCAAATTCAATAATACAAAATGTGTTGGTTAGATTATAGTCTTTAGTATGTTTTTTAATATTTTCAGATCGATTCAACAAATATTTTGTGCGGGGCACGCTCCACAAGGTCGCTCTCTAGAATAAGTCAGAATTCAGCAAGGTATGCCATTTTTGCTATAACTACTTTTCTGAGAGGTTCCAAGTAGTGAAACCTGGAGTAATTTCATAAAAAAAACTGAAGAACATTGTGTATCAGTTTTAGATCTTTATTTATTACAGGCACAAAGTTATGATTATTTCAAGTTAGGGTTGTTGACTAAACCCAAAACTAGTCATGTGAGACTAAAGAAAAGTTTGATGTAAATGCTAGTCTCTTGTTGTTTAAAGTTAAGGAAGGTTTGCAAGTATGTGATCATATACACTAGGTGTTAGCGACAAAAAATTCAATGGTATTTTTTGTGAATGTCCTTGTTACTCGCTACTTGATCTATTGTTCCCTTAGGTATTCCAGGCAGTAACAGAGTCTCAATTCTTCATCAAGCCTTGAATAATATCCTATTAATCATTTTGACTAAGATTGCTTTGGCTTTTCCATCTTGAATTGCATTCCAAAAGCCTGGTTATTAGAACCTTAACCTTAGTTTCTAGATCTTTTTATATTTACAAATAAAAATATACATTTTTATTTTGTAAATTTTATCCAAATGTGGTGTGTGCACACAAATGACCTAGGTCTGACTTGATTCATACTAGACTTTGCCAAATTCCATATCGCTGCATATGCCTAAGTTTACATACGAATACACTTGGAATCTCTTAAGCACTAAGCCCAATTCCTTATGCCATGAATCTATTCTATCAATCTAATCTATATGCCACACAAGGCCCAAGCTAAAGTTGAGTCCTCAAACCTAAGCTCAAGTCAAACTCAAAATCATATAAAGCCCAGCGTTGATTCAAGTCACAAATCACGAGATCCTATCATATCGACCTCATCAACAAGTGTTGATTATTGAATTTTGTAAATGTATCATGAAAGGTTTGGCGTAGATGAAAATTTTGTAAATAGTGAGAATCTTATTTCACTAATAGCCATTAGTCGACACTCAAAGCCACAGGTCAAATCCTAAAACTCAAAGCCACCAAAAGGAGATGTTTTTGACAGCTCAATATATAGCTCATAACGCATTAAGTTGCCGAAAGGGAATGCTAATGATTTGTTGAACAGTGCATCAAATGATTATGAATCTAATTGAAGGACATATGTCATGCAGGTGTCAAAGACAAAAAGAAGATTGTGTCATTTTCCAAAATTATGGAGATTGATGGCACCATAGCCTAAGATGCCAGATCAATGAGTTGTTTAAATGAATCGACAGCTATAGATCTGTGGTGATAATTTGTCACCGCCTGCCAGAATTAAATCCGGATTTATAGATAATCAAAGCCATGAACATGTGCCATGCGCCAGTGTCACAAAAGAGCAGAGCTTGGTATTCAAAGTATGAGGTGTCAAGAGTTTCCAGACTCATTAGCAACAGAATGGAAAGAATTCTAAGATTATTGTTTATGGCATCACATGCTTCATATTTCATATCACTACAAATGTTATAATAATGAAATCCTAGCTTATGGGCATCTGATCTTAAGCACCTCGACTCTGGGGTTCTGTGTATTCTTCCAAAACATCACTTGGCAAATCCATTTCTTGAATGGCCACACCGAGTTCTTCCAATTGTTAAAGGAGCCCAGCATTTGTTCCGAGCAAAGGCAGATGAGATATGAATATTTTTCTTTGTTACATTCTTGGTTTATATCTATTTCATGTGTAGCATTATTAAAGAGGATCGTTTCATATCCAGTGCTCAAATTGGTTTCAAATATGCCTTTCCTTGAGGGTAGAACAGGGTTTGAAATGAGCACATTGCTCATATCCAAGAATCAAGAAGAATACTCAGACAAGATGATACTTACCTTATTTGTCTTCCTTTATCAAAGATTCTAGATACAATGGAATCCTTTGCAGGCATATTTGAGAATTTGCAATCCAAAGATTGGGAGGATTATAAGCTCTGTAATTTATCCTGTATTTCATATGCATTTTCTTTTCCATTTCTAACAACCGTTTCAGGGCTGGGAACCACGTCAAAATCCATTTCAGGGTTTAGAGATTATGTCTTTGTGGCAGAGTGTACCCATTTTGAATATTTTGTTTTGGCCAAAGCGGAGTTTTCACCAGCACGGAAGGCGAAATTATAACCAATTAGTTGTTGAAAAGCAGAGCTTTCATCAACTAATTAGCAAATCCTAAGGCAAAATAGCTGGTGAAACTCAGCATGAGAATTTTGAAGAGTTGAGCTCGAATAGAGCGATCTTTGGGTCATTTAAAGTATAAGATGGTATGAAAGAATTAATCACCAAATTTTGAAGCATGTGGTTTCAAGATTTTGTGGAAATATATTGGGTAAATGCTCACATGGTCAACTAAAACTTTGCTCACAGCTGGTAAAAGCTTTCAGCCATTGAAGACATGTGTCTTTCTCATCATTGACATATCAGAGACACATCAGAGGCACATCAATGATAAAGACCAGATGTCAAACACCTTTTGAAGACCATTTGATTCATATAAACTAGATCTTTGGTTATCCAATTGTATTTAGTTAGTTTTACTTTCTATATTTAGATATACAGATCCAATTTTCCAGGATCTTAGACTTGTTGTAAAGGCTATAAATGCCTATCTTTTTAAGATATCAGGGTTCAATTTTGGATACATTTTGCTACTATAATAGACTCTTATTTGATAATAGAATCACAGTTTTCTTTTGTCTTCAATATTAGATTGGTCATGTACTTCATCTCTTTGCACTTGAATTCAATTTGTTTTAGCCTCTAAATACTATCATCTCTTTATTAAGCTCATAAACTTGAATTGAAGAACATCCTTGCTATCTTGTATGACCCTGCATCTTATTGTATTTGGTAATCAATATTAGTATTCTTCATCCCCCATTTAAACTATTTTGTCTAATTATTGATCTCTAAAAGCACTGTCTTATTCGAATGTATGATGAGTTGTCCATTTCATTAGTTATTGAGTTATCCCATTGATCCAAGCATATCTAAATTATCTTGTCTTAAGTTACCAAGCATCTTTGGCTTACAACCCCAAAGAGTTTCTTGGAGTGATAAAAAATTTGCGTCGTTGTCGGGGAACCGAGACTGAAGCTCAGCTTTCCTGGGATACGACACAGAGTTGATCTTTGATGATAGACAAAGATTAGACATCACATTGGTTGTAATCATCTATTTGGCAACTCCATGAAGGATGAATTCAGTGGCGACTCCATTGTTCAGAAATCTGTTGGTGACTCCACTGGTATGACATGAACCAGATCTTTGCTAAGAGGTATGCGTTCTGTGATTTTTCAAAAATTGTTGGTTTCCCTAATCCAGTGCCTAGTAGAGATGAATGGGAAAATAGTCTTCCCATATTTCAAGGAGAAGAGTGGGAAGTGTCAGTTGAGCATTTGCTGGACTTTCATGATTACATGCATCGGTTGCAAGTTGTGCATGAGTATGTTCAGATCCATCTCTTATGTTTCTCATTAGAGGGAATTGCTCGTGATTGGTACCGGTCTCTGCCTTATGCCAGTATCAACTCTTTGGCAAATTTTCATGCTGCTTTTCATGTGTTTTGTACATTTTCCAAATGATCTTCTCTATCCTGAGTGTTGTCATGAATTTCATTTATGGACAAAAGATTCAGATGTTCATGAAGACTATGTTGCTATAGAGAATACTCTTCATTGTCGAGAGATTGATGATTCACATTATGATAACCATTGTGATTCTTTTAACATTGTATTAAATGCATATTTTAAAGATGGTTGTGATGAAGATCTGATTATCCCTTCTGAAAATTTGAAAAATGATGAGCAGATTGATATATCAGCAAGAGATAATTTCAGATCTACAACAAATACTAAGGGAAGCTTTGAGTTTCCAGATTTGTAGACAAAGGTGGTTGGCAGCAGACATGAAGAGGAAGATGATAAGTAGAAGGGTCCATATCAATGGTCCATCCTATATGTTTCTCCAGCAAGGGTTGAGCAGCTTACATTCAACAATGAGATCAGTAAAGGCAGCCTAAAACAACTTTTCATCTTTTAGTTGGATCAGTAGCAAGGAGAAGTATTTCATTGTGAGTTTGATGACCCTATTGCTGACTATTTGGATTCTATAATCAACATAAATTTCCAAATACTTTTTTCAGATGAAAGTAGGCTATGTCATCTTCTCAAATTGCATTGCCACAAGCTATGGTCTTTTTTATCTTTCGAGTCAAGATCAAGTATGATGCTAGGAAGTCAATTTCTTTCTTGGTTGCATTGGAAATTCGATTTTACTTGATAAATCTACTTCTACTGGTTAGTATAGGGGTAGGCATAAGAATAAGCTTTCCATACGAGCAGCTAGATCTTTTTTAGTTGTTGAGTTCATAAATAAGCAAGGCAGGCTACAGGCAGGCTAAAGGCAAGTTACAGGCAGGTTGCAGGTTTGCAGAGGAACAGTTGCACGGGCTAGATGACTCCATAGCCCAATGGTAAAGGCGACTGGAACTACTAGGTTCTTAGAAACCTCACAGGGAGGTCTCCATCCCAGTTGGATCTAGATGTTAGCGACAAAAAATGCACTGGTATTTTTTGCGAACGTCCTTATTACTCGCTACTTGATCTATCGTTCCCTTAGGTATTTCGGGAAATATTAGAGCCTCAATTCTTCATCAAGCCTTGAATAATCTCCTATTAATCATTTTTCCTAAGATTTCTTTGGCTTTTCCATCTTGACTTGCATTCCAAAAGCCTAGTTATTAGAACCTTAACCTTAGTTTCTAGATCTTTTTATATTTACAAATAAAAATATACATTTCTATTTTGTAAATTTTATCCAAAATGTGGTGTGTGCACACAAATGACCTACGTCTAACTTGATTCATACTAGACTTTGCCAAATTCCATATCCCTGCATATGCCTAAGTTTACATATGAATACACTTGGAATCTCTTAAGCACTAAGCCCAATTCCTTATGCCATGAATCTAGTCTATCAATCTAATCCATATGCCACACGAGGCCCAAGCTAAAGTCGAGTCCTCAAGCCTAAGCTTGAGTCAAACTCAAAATCATATACAGCCCAGCGTTGAGTCAAGTCACAAATCACGAGCTCCTATCCTATCCACCTCATCAACAAGTGTCGGTTATTGAATTTTGTAAATTTATCATGAAAGGTTTGGGGCAGATGCAAATTTTGTAAATAGTGAGAATCTTATTTCACTAACAACCATTAGTCAACACTCAAAGCCACAGGTCAAATCCTAAAACTCAAAGCCACCGAAAGGAGATGTTTTCGACAGCTCAATATATAGCTCATAACACATTAAGCTGCTGAAAGGGAATGCTAATGATTTGTTGAATAGCACATCAAACGAGTCTGAATATAATTGAAGGACAGATGTCATACAGGTGTCAAAGACAAAAATAAGATTGTGTCATTTTCCAAAATTATGGAGATTGATGGCACCATAGCCTAAGATGTCAGATCGATGAGTTGTTTAAATGAATCGATAGCTACAGATCTGTGGTGATAATTTGTCACCACCTGCCAGAATTAAATCCATATTTCTAGATAAGCAAATCCACGAACAAGTGCCATGTGCCAATGTCACAAAAGAGCAGAGCTTGGTATTCAAAGTATGAGGTGTCAATAGTTTCCAGACTCATTAGCAACAAAATGGAAAGAATTCTAAGATTATTGTCTGTGGAATCACATGCTTCATATTTTAGATCACTGCAGATGTTATAATAATGAAATCCTAGCTTATGGGCATCTGATCTTAAGCACCTCGGCTCTGGGGTTCTATGTATTCTTCCAAAACATCACTTGGAAAATTCGTTTCTTGAATGGCCACACCGAGTTCTTCCAATTGTTAAAGAAGCCCAGCATTTGTTGTGAGCAAAGGCAGATGAGATATAAACATTTTTCTTTGTTACATTCTTGGTTTATATCTATTTCATGTGCAACATTATTAAAGAGGATCGTTTCATATCTAGCGCTCAAATTGGTTTCAAAAATGCCTTTCCTTGGGGGTAGAACAGGGTTTGAAATGAGCACATTGCTCATATCCAAGAATCAAGAAGAATACTCAGACAAGATGATACTTACCTTCTTTGTCTTCCTTTATCAAAGATTCTAGATATAGTGGAATCCTTTGTGGGCATATTTGAGAATTTGCAATCCAAAGATTGGGAGGATTACAAGCTATGTAATTTGTCCTATATTGCATCTGTGTTTTCTTTGCCATTTCTAACAACTGTTTCAGGGCTGGGAACCGCGTCAGAATCCATTTCAGGGTTTAGAGATTATGTCTTTGTGGCAGAGTGTACCCATTTTGAAGATTTTGTTTTGGCCAAAGAAAAGTTTTCACTAGCACGAAAGGTGAAATTATAACCAATTAGTTGTTGAAAAGCAGAGCTTTCATCAGCTAATTAGCAAATCCTAAGGCGAAATAGATGGTGAAACTGCAGAATGAGAATTTTGAAGAGTTGAGCTCAAACAGAGCGATCTTTGGGTCATTTAAAGTATAAGATGGTATCAAAGAATTAATCACCAAATTTTGAAGCATGTGGTTTCAAGATTTTGTGGAAATATATCAGGTAAATGCTCACATGGTCAGCTAAAACTTTGCTCACAACTGGTAAAATCTTTCAGCCACTAAAGACATGTGTCTTTCCCATCATTGACATATCAGAGACACATGAGAGGCACATCAATGATAAAGACCAGATGTCAAAGACCTTTTGAAGACCATTTGATTCATATAAATTAGATCTTTGGTTATCCAATTGTATTTAGTTAGTTTTACTTTCTATATTTAGATATACAGATCCAATTTTCCAGGATCTTAGACTTGTTGTAAAGGCTATAAATACCTATCTTTTTAAGATATCAGGGTTCAATTTTGGATACATTTTTCTACTGTAATAGACTCTTATTTGATAATAGAATCACAGTTTTCTTTTGTCTTCAATATCAGATTGGTCATGTACTTCATCTCTCTGCACTTGAATTCAGTTTGTTTTAGCTTATAAAGACTGACATTTCTTTATTAAGCTCATAAACTTGAATTGAAGAACATCCTTGCTATCTTGTATGACACTACATCTTATTGTATTTGGTTATAAGGATTAGTATTCTTTATCTCCCATTTAAACTATTTTGTCTGATTATTTATCTCTAAAAGCATTGTCTTATTCGAATGTATGATGAGTTGTCCATTTCATTAGTTATTGAGTTATCCCATTGATCCAAGCATATCTAAATTATCTTTTCTTAAGTTACCAAGCATCTTTGGCTTAAAAACCCAAAGAGTTTCTTGGAGTGATAACACCAAGTCTATTACAGAGTTATAAATCATATTTGGATGATGAAATTGATGAGGGATTTTGGTTGAGGTACAAGTTGGGTACATGGTTGAGACAGGTAGTTGATGAGTTCTCACATATATGAGGTGTATAGTTGATGATGTTGGTACATATTGATGAGTCATAGTTTATGAGTAGTTGACACACTATTGGTACATACTTGGTACATGGTTGGTTGCACTTGTTTATGGTACAGGTTGATTACAAGTTGTTTGGTACATGTTGGTCCATGGTTGATGCACTTGTTTATGGTACAGGTTGATTACAGGTTGAGGTACAGGTTGATGCATGGTTCAGGTTTATTGGTACAATTTTACAGCAGTATATCTCATAGTGATAGTGTGATAGTGGTTCCATCATTCTACTTCTACTTCAGGGTGGTTGGACGGGGCAAGGATAGGTGGTTGTAGCCACCTTCCAGTTGTAGTTGGAGAACATAGGGGGTTATAGCCTCCTTCTATTTGTAGCCAGAGAATTGGGGAGTTGGAGCTTCCCTCAGGTTGTAGTCTGAGAAACTAGGGGATTGGAGCCTCCTTCTAGTTGCAGCTGGAAAACAAAGGAAGTTGGTGCTTCCAATGAATGTAATTCTTCAAAACATATAAGAAAAAACATTATGTGGTTTTCTCCCGATTTGGGTTTCCACGTAAAACACTAGTGTACTGTGTATGTGTGTGATTGTTCATTTCTTATTGCTCATTATTGGATAATAATTCTACATTGATATAACAGTTGGATTATTTGAAGAAAAAGGATTATAATTACGATATTATTGATTCACCCCCCCTCTCAATACTCCAACAATTATGCTTCAAAGAATAATAAAAAAGCATAAAATATATTGGCACCACATGATTTTATTGATGTTATGGACCTATTGGGCATCCATTAAACTTCCATTGCATTTATACCCTTCCATCTCATTCACAACATAGAGCCAATCTTACCCATTGAATGTAAGATCCCTCCTCTCCACTTAGCAATAAAACGCCTCCCTAACACCACCAACTTAGAACATTGATTAGTAACCTTGGAATGTGTGGTTGAAGGCCATCACACCACCTTATAGAGTAACAAGGCCATGAAGAAGCACTTGAAGGCCCAGTACGATAGATAGGTCCACCCTCCTTCATTTTACGAATGTGATCTAGTCCTTTCTTTTGACCTAGCCAAAGAAAAGTTAGGCCTTAGAAAGTTTGAATCCCTATGGTGAGATCCCTACATCATAAAACATTGTGTCATGAAGGGGTCATACACAATTGCTTTCCCAAATGACAAACTCCTCAAGGAATCCCTTAATGGGTTGTACTTGAAGTATTTCTATGCCTAACAACTAGCAAGCACTACCCAATCATGATTATATATAATTTAAGATTGCTTATTTTATGGTTCCATTTACTATTTTGTTTTGTGCCTTATATTTGCATTCTCACCCTTACTTGTTTAGATGGTCTAATGGACTCCCTGTTACATTATCTTCACCGATGGTGCAAGTCATTGGACTTAGAATCTTTCCTCAACTACATGGGATATTTACTCATGGTCTCGTATGTTATTTCATTGCAGTGGTTTTTTCTTGGGCCCCACAACCAATATTTAAGTTGAACGTGATGTCATGATTTGTTTACTTGTTGATGGAATCACCCTTCACATTAATCATCTTCATGTTCACCTTGATTTCTAGATACCTGTCACATAGTTTAACAAGGTTTGCAATGCTTGCAATCCTCCTCTTTTCAGGAAATGCCTATGGGTTAGACTTATATCCCAATATTTTGATACTAGTACATTCATTGATGTTCCTATAAATCACAATGTTTTTGTAGACACCATAATAAATCAAGTCCTGGCACATTTTACATTAATGTTTTTACAAATATGAAAACAAATAAACCAAAGCATGTTCATAAACATTATCTCATGATAAATAAACCATGTAAACACATCAAACGCATTATCACATGTGTGAAAAACCATGAACATATTGTGTATATACATATATTAGCCTAAAAAAATAGAGATTTTACATCACTAGTCTGTATCTCCCAAAAATTGTATATGCATATTCACTTCCATACAAAAATAAGGGGGCATCCCACCCACTACTACTACACTGTTGTAGTGGTGGTATCTTGTTGAAAGGTTGTAGGTCTCTTATAGGTTGGACCTCGCCATGCCCACCTTAAACCAAATCACTCACAATATGGTTGCTTCAAGTAGCTCTCTATAGGAGTGACTTAACTCAATTTCTATGCCAATACATGCATACATGATGTAGTCCTCTAGTGTAACACACCTATCCTCAGGGACTCCCTCCAACAAGATATCAAATAAACAATGGAACTCTGCTAGAAATCCCTTCAAATTGCATTCGTCCTCAATTCTTGGCCCAACACCCTCCTCCATATCTCTTACTCTTAGTTGTTTTTCACGGCTAGCAGTGCACTTGTTGCTAGTGCTGCTCTGACAAGTCTCATTAGCCCAATATCTACACAGACACATGCAATTCATCAATATCATCATAAATTCACATATAAATTATAACATAAATACAGACATTTATACACATACATGTATTGTAGTAAAAACACTCATTAAAAATAAAAGAAAAAAAATCTCACCATGGGTCTCAGGCATCCCCTTGCGGCATCAACAAGTCTAGGTGCCCTAAAAATTCAATCCTTGCATAGGGATACTCCTCAAATACTATGATCTTATGTTCCCGTGCATCAAATAATTTCTCAAAGGAGATATGGCCCTATTCTTCACCATCAATTTGGATCATCAACTCCCCTAACCACGCCATCTATGTCTCGCTCACTCTGTTAGCCTTAATGGCATGATATAGATAGATAGAAAGAACCCGATCAAAAAAGAAGGCACATATCAATGTGTTAAATGCAAACTTGCCTCCCCCATGCTCATGGAAATGGATAATTTATGTCCACAACATCCCTATAAGTATCCATAACCATGCATATCAGGCACCCCCATAACATTCCTAACTAGTCGCCTAAAATATAGTGGATGAAAACATCCCACCCACCCTCAACACCATGTGGAACACTGCCCTAACCCCTAGGTTACCAATCTTCTTTAATGGTATTGACCCATCCAAATTTTGTATTCCCTCCTCACAATGGAGGACTACGAGTGCCTCTATAATACTGACCACCCATAATTGGCACTGAGTGTTTTTTATTTCCCTTTGAATCGATAGCCTTGTCAAGAAGTATATATCGGGGAAGGCCAACTCGAGTTGCTACCCTCACAACTCAAAATATTCATTAAGATTCTACATCATGATAATATGCTCTAGTATACCCATGCATTTACTCATCAACGAACAATCAAATTACTTTAGTAGCTCATATTCACGAGTGTTCTCTACAATTGTGGATATTCCACACCTCAACAATTAGCCTCTCATGCTCTCGATCTCTCCAATGGATCATCATTGCATACTCCCTTCTAGACAACCAAACAAACATCATCATATTCATGCAATGTTTTCACCCTCTGTTGTTATGCCTTCATTTCTTCTTATGTTTCCATATTCATATTATGTCATTCACGAGGGAGTTGGCATAGCTCGTAAGGTAGCATCCAAGGAAATTATGCACAACACAAGGTCAACCTTATAGTGCATGTCCTCAATGATGTATTGTACCTCCCTAGTCCATCAAACTTTGGTGCAACAAATAACTCAACACCAACCCAACAAGTGGATTGAACCATAGAGAAACATTGAGTGGATTGCTTGTGTTCTCTTGTTTTCCATCATTGTAGTGCCTTTTAGGAGTTGGTATCAAAAGAGAAAACACTATGCCACCTAAGTTTGTGGTTGGGAATGGGATTAATATACTCATCATGCTTCTTAGAAATAAGGATGTAAAATTGATCCACTACATTACATGGTATATTATCATCCACAAACCACTCACCTTGGGTAGGATCTAAAGGTTATACTAAATTGTTTTCCTTCCACCTCAAAAATCATTTTCCACTTAATTTTAAGATTTGGGATAAGATCATTATCAAATGACCAAACTATCATTGCAATCAATGTGGGATAAGGATCTCCATCATTCATAATCTCAATAATTTCAAAATCTGTTTGGGTGTGGACCCCTTGATCAATGTCAATATCTAGCCCCTCTAGGTGCCCAAACATTTAGAACATGTACTAATTCATTGGGTGCAACTAGATGGATGAGTACACTAAATTAGGAATCTCAACAATTTCCTACAACTTCTTAGAAAAATATTTACATTCGAGCCTAAATCCATCATGACATCTTGCAGTTTATATCCCCCAATCTCTAAATGTGGTGAGGATTTCTTACTAGTGCACTTCCTTTTCTTTTCCCACCTAGAATATGTTCCTCTCTAGAAAAGGGGTATTGATCTCAGGTTCTTCCTCTACATGATCCAATGCCTTCTATAACAATCGATGCAACCATTGGAAAGATATAGAGTCTTGAAGGATACCCAATAGTTATTTGTAACCAAGCGCATACTTTGTCATTGCACGTCACTCACCAATATTGGGTTCATTCAAGGACTAGTAAAAAACAAGTTGTTTCTAGGGTAAATTCCATTAATTGATGTTGGGTAAATTCCCACCACAAAGCAACAACTTGATAATGATTACATTAATTGATGTTGGGTAAATTCCCCACCCAAACAACCCTTAACTTATTACCCCTGGGATCGTATGATCTGCTGATTGGTATGGACTGGCTAGCCACCCATAAAGCCAGATTGGACTGTTACCACAAAACCTTAGAATGTGTAAGTAAAGAAGGGAAAAAGATAACCCTTCAAGGGATCCGAAAACTTGTCTCGGTGAGACAAATATCAACTCTGCAAATGAGAAAGTATTTCTGAAAGGGATGTCCTCTATATGCAATACAGGTGTTGAAAACAATCGAAGGTGACAAACCAAGCCCTGACGATCACCCTATCCTGAGAGAATACAAAGATGTGTTTCCGGAAGAGGTACCAGGTTTACGTCCGAGAAGAGACATAGACTTCTCGATAGAACTTGCGCCAGGAGCGGTGTCGGTGTCTAGGACACCCTACCGAATGAGCACACCCGATTTAGTTGAACTCAAGATGCAATTAAAATAAATGATGGATAAAGGCTATATTCGACCCAGCACGTCTCCGTGGGGAGCACCAGTCCTGTTTGTGAAAAAGAAGGGCGGTACCCTTAGACTGTGTATAGATTATAGGCAACTCAATAAGGTAACCATAAAGAACAAGTACCCCTTGCCCAGGATAGATGACCTGTTCGATCAATTGGGGGGTGCGTCTATTTTCTCAAAGATTGATTTGAGGTCGGGATACCATCAAGTCTGAATCAAGGGTGAAGACATCCATAAAACTACTTTCCGAACGAGGTATGGCCACTATGAGTTTGTGGTAGTTCCATTTGGGTTGACCAATGCCCCTGCCACTTTTATGTGCTTGATGAACAATGTACTCAGCAAGTTCCTAGACAAATTTGTGCTTGTTTTTATTGACGATATATTAATTTACT
>ML812373.1:151456-171174 GCA_009831015.1 Picea engelmannii
GGAGATTTATAAAAGGATTCTCCAAGATTGGTTGTCCAATCACTGCCCTCCAGAAGAAGGGGACAAAATTCCTGTGGACACAGAAGTGTGAAGAAATATTTCAAACCCTAAAACATCTATTGACCCATGCACCTGTGCTGAAGATCGCCAATCCAGAAGCTGACTTCCTCATGTGCACAGATGCCTGTAAGGAAGGGATCGAAGGAGTCCTTAGGCAGGAAGGAAGTGTGATCTGCTATGAATCCTGAAAATTGAATGAGCATGAAGTCAATTATGTGACCCATGATCTAGAACTAGCTGCCATAGTGCATGCCTTGAAAATGTGGAGGCATTACCTCCTGGGAAGAAAGTTTGTGCTTATGACAGATCACTGTGGATTGTGATACATGTTTGATCAGGAAAATCTCAATGCGAGACAAGCTAGGTGGATGGCCCTCCTTAGCGAGTTTGATTTTGAAATCAAACATATTAAAGGAAAAGAAAATAGGGTGGTCGATGCCCTTAGCAGAAGTATGAAAAAAACTCACCTGGAAACAGTGAGCACCTGCGAGACAGATGTCAAAGAAAGAGTCAGAAATGAAAAAAAGATAGATCCATTCGTCCAGACCGTGACCATGTACCTACAGCAAGGACCCACTGGAGAAAAATATGAAGGCTACCAGATGACTGAAGGAGGTCTGCTCACTTACAGAAGCAGGTTTTATATTCCAGATTGTGACGACTTAAAGAGGTTCATACTAGATGAACTACATAAAAGACCCTATTCTGGTCATCCAGGATACCAGAAGATGATCACTGCCACCAGGAAACAATTTTATTGGCCTGGATTGAAGAAAGAAATAGCCGAGTACTTAGCCAAATGCATAGAGTTCCAACAGGTTAAAGCAGAACACCGACACCCAGCAGGATTATTGCAACCTTTACAAATCCCATAATGGAAATGGGAAACCATCTCCATGGATTTCATCACTGGATTTTCAACCTCAACCAAACATAATGACGCCATTATGGTAGTGGTGGATAAATTGAGCAAGTCTGCTCATTTCATCCCTGTCAAATCAACTTGCAAAGCAATCGATATCAACCAACTATTCATGAAGGAGATATTCAGACTGCATGGTATGTTGAAAGAGATCGTGTCTGACAGAGACATGAAATTTACTTCTAACTTTTGGAAATCACTGATGGCTGGCTTAGAAACCAAATTGTTGTTTAGCACCACCTATCACCCTCAAACCAATGGACAAACAGAAAGAGTGAACCAAATACTTGAAGACATGCTAAGAATGCATGTAATGCACCAACCCAAGAAGTGGGAAGACTACCTGCCACTGGTAGAATTCGCCTACAACAATGGCTACCAAGCATCCTTAAAGATGAGTCCCTTCAAAGCCCTCTATGGTAGACCATGTAACACTCCAGTCAGCTGGAGTAATCCCATAAACATGATTTTTTTTGGACCCGACATGTTGAAAGAAATGGAACAGCAAGTGACTCAGATAAAACAAAATCTGAAGGTCGCTCAGAACCGACAGAAAAGTTATGCCAACCAAAAGAGAACTCCAAGAGAGTTCAAAGTGGGAGATCATGTATATCTCAGAATTAGGCTAAGGAAAAGTTCCCTGAAAATGGGAGCTTGTGCCAAGTTAGCACCTCGGTATTGTGGACCCTTTGAGGTTCTATATAGAGTGGGACCTGTAGCCTATAGGCTAGCACTTCCTCCCACAGTCAAAGCACATAATGTTTTCCATGTCTCCTTATTGAAGAAATATGTACATGATGCTAACCATATAATTGATTGGTCTGTGATTCAGGTGGAAACAGAGGGAGAATTTCTACCAGAACCTCAATGCATACTGGACAGAAAGGAAACCCCTCTCCAGAACCGAACCATTGCACAGGTCAAGGTGCAGTGGAGACATTTTGGCCCAGATGAGGCTACATGGGAAATGGAGGATTCCATGAGACAGGCATATCCGATTTTTTTTACTTTTGTACATGCATGTCATGTTGATAGATAAGAACATCAAGGATGATGTTCCTTTAAGGGGGAGGAAATTGTAATATCCTATTTCCCCCAGTTTGTAAAAATAACTATACTAGCAAAGAACTGTGGCAAACTCAAAAATGTGAATGGACCTTGTGAAAAAGGTCGATGAATGTGAATAATATTATGAATATATATTGCAGGACTATTGAGAGGGGATATGATAAAAAAGAGACCACGATGGCTGAAGAAAGGTGGTGGAAGGCACCTGGAAAGGTGGCGTTAACTTCCACCAAAACCAATACCGTATTTGGACTTCACTGGACTGGAGAACTAAGAGCAGCTTGCTGGCCCCGAATTAAATGACTCGCCAGGATTTGGTAGGTAGACGACTCCTCATGAGTAATGAGNGGGAAATCATGCCACACGCAACCTCGCAAGAGGAAAAAGGCATGAGGGAGAAGTGAGAAGGGGGCAGATGCGAGGGAAAAAGGAGGAGGAACTCTGGAAAAACACAGAGTGAGTGATAGTGGAGAAGGAGGAGAGTAACCTTTGTTCTCAGTCACTGGCAAACAGAGACGCAGTCTCGCAGCATCGTGGTCTCAGCTCGGGGTGGCTAGTGTTAAATCCATTGGGAGTCGCTGAGCCTACGGTTGGGTGGAAACGAGCACCCCTCTCAACAGTTGCAATCACATCTGGTGTTATTTATGATAAGTGTTTTACATTTTGTATCTTGAAATTTATATGCTGACATGTATGCTCACAGTTTGTGCAGTTTTATGAATGGTTTGAGTATAAGACTTCCTGTGTAGTGTTTTGATTTAGAAATGGTGGTTGCACACTTATATGGAAAGACTACGTATGGCTTATGTTTTATAAATCACTATTTATACACATATTGAATTAATTCAGACTTCAAGTCTGTTTTGAGAAATCTATATCGTTATCCGTCTCAGGTAATACCCTGGATAGATCTCCCCATAGAGACACCCTTCTTAGAAATCTCACCAAGAACCTGGAAAAGGGTTTGAAGGCGCAAGTCTTAGTAACCCTGTATGAGGAAGAATGATCCTCTTGAAATCTTGAAATAGCAGCGAAGGAATATCGTGCTCGCTTCGCAAGAGTCATTAAGGAGGCATTGGATGGTCGGAATTCTCCGTGGAGAATTCATGAAGTCTCGAGAGCCGTCAGTTTTTGCAGAGGAGCAGGGGAGTTACAGTAATCCTATTTTCAAGTTTTAAGTTCGGGAGAAATCGGACCATTGGATCACTCGCGTAATCTCATTTCGTAGATTCGCGAGTTGAAGGGTTAAAACCCTTGCCTCAAGATTCGCGAGGTCGCGAAAGGCAAAGTCCCAAAGGGGAAAAAGGATTTGTGTGAGCTAGTTATTAGTGAAGTGCATCAGAACTCAGTATTTCAGGGTTTCGTGGGTTGAAGAACCGAAAGCTTAGCATCAGGATTCGCGAAGTCGCAAAGTCCAAAACTCCAAAAAGGTGGTAAGTTCCATTGTGCGACCCGCGTTGATGACGTGTTAGAATTTTGGCATATCGGCGGATAGGAGGTCGAGACTTTTGTCCTGAAATTCTTGAAGGGGCAAAAGAATCTGAGCCATCCATCTGTGGGAGGACGCGTGTCGTGGAATCATCCATTTCGAAGATTCGGGCACCGGGACTCACAGAGGCGAGCATCTTGACTTCGTGAGTAGCGAAGTCTCGAGGAAATATGAGTCGTTCATCTAAGAGTGGACGTGTGTCACGAGATCTCCCATATTGGGGGTTCGGACATTAGGAGTCATAGAGGGAAGTCTTTCGACTTCGCAAGTGGCAAAGTCGCGAGAGGGTCAGGACCGTTCATCTAGAGAGGACAGGTGGCAAAGATCAAGGAATCTCGTGAACTTGGAGGTTTGCAAAGTAAGAGCCCAAAGGTTGGGTGCTCCAAGTCGCGAGTGGCGAAGTCGCAAGGAGTGGAGATCGTTGTTGGATCTAGAGAACGGGAGGACCGTTGGATCAGGAACCTCATCACCTATCGTGCGTTCAGGGGTTCGGAGGTTGAAAGGAGTCATTGTCGACTTCACGAGTAGCGAAGTGCCAAGAGTCGGGCACAAGAGAACATGTGGCAGAACTTTAAGGTGGGGCCCGCATGATTGATAGGTGGACACACGTCACCTGGAGAAGGGATTCAATGCTCTGTTGACTTCTCACGTCTCGGGGATTCGCGGGATAAGAGCATGAGAGCTCAACCCTTTGACTCGCGAAGTCGCGAGTAGCAAGAACGTGAGAGGGAAAATAAATATCACTTCTCGGGGGTTCGTGAAGGAAAGGTGCCAAGATTCGACACTACAACTCGTGAAGTGGCGAGTTGCGAGAAGTGCGAAAGGAAGGTTAACCTTCGCTGACTTTCAATTCTCAGAGGATTGCATAAGGAAGGAATGAGAGTTCAACCTTTGAAATCATGAAGCGGCGAGTAGTGAGAGGAGCTAGTGTTTATCCTAGTCAGTGGTCACGCATGGAGGGCGCTGACAGAAGGGAGCTATACCCATTTTGTGATCTTGGGTATCGCGATATTGGAAAGGAGGAGCCGAGAGCTTCAACTCGCGAACTCGCGAGATGGCGAGTTGTGACAAGCACCTTTGGGAGTAGGCCTTGGTCATAGCGTTGTGGTCGCTTGGGAGTCGTGGAACTCGCGCCTAGTGTTGTTCGCACAGGGGAACTTCCGAAGGACCTATGGATCGATTGAATTAAGATCTCAGCTGGAAATCGAAAGAGGCCACTTCGGCTCATAAAAGGAACCGAACGATCCTTAAAAATCGGGAGGTCACGCAGAGACTCTGTCGAGGCAGAGGTGGCGTCTACAGCCTATGATAAGCTCCGTAGGTTTTTGGGGGTTCTGTCCCTCGAAAAAGAGATAAAATTTACTATGTTGCAGGGGGTGTGTGACAATGGCCCGGTGTCTGGGTCGCTCAGTGGTCGAGATCAGGGTGGTCTGGATCAGGTTCTATGGTATGACGCATAAACAACCGCAATGTCCCAGTGTCCCAGTTGCTCGATGGTCGATATCGGGGAGGTATGGATCGGGTTCTACGATATGACACACAAACAATCACGAGGTATCGATTGTCAGGTGGTCGAGATCAGGGTGATGTGGATCGGGTTCTACGGTATGACACACAAACAATTGCGGTGTCCTGATTTCCCGGTTGTATGTATTCCATGTCAAATAGAAACACATCATTGCCACGTCAACATCATGAGGGGTGACCCATAGGATGAAAGGGGGCTTGACACTATCCTATCATGCTGACATGGAAACTACAAAGAAGAAAACCCGATTAAGGAAGTTTGATGGTCAAGGTTCCAACCAAGGATCAGGGTTTCGACAAAATAATAAAATACAACAAAATTTGGGCCTTGGAATAGAATGTAGAAAATAATTCCATGGTGATAAAAGAAAATATGGCTGAGGTTTGGGAAAGACAAGGCTTAATTCTAGAATCAATAAGGAGTGAGATTTGATTAGATAAAATTCTAGTCAAGAGAGTAAGATTAAGATTTTCTCATAGGAATTTTAGAGCTGAAGCGGTCAGGTAAAGAAATATAGGGTTTCCCAAGGAACACTTGAGGTTTCAATTTCTTTTCATCAATTTATGGCCCATGCTCTTGTGTTTCATGTGTTTTGTGACCAAATACATGGTGTCTTCTATTTTTGCATGTTTCTCTTGAGGACTTGAACAACCTAAACATCATGTGAAGAAAGTGACTCTACAACCATGTTCCCGAAACCACAATAAGAATAAACGTTTTTTACACACGGAAGAATATACTTGCAAGTACGCTATAAATTTATATTCTTCCCCCTTTCCATTTTACTAGCAAATGAAGAGGATCTTAAAAGAAGGGTTTGTTCAAAAAAAAATAAGGAAATGAAAAGAAGGAATTCTCCATGGTTTTCGCCTTTTATGAACTGATTTTCTATTGTAAACAAATATTATGAAGATAGAGATGTCTTGCTTGCTTAACTGAAAATAATATCTCAAACTCTTAGAATACATTAAATTTCCTCCTCTAATTCAAGTTATGGACTTCAAATTGAGGAATTTGATTAACATGTGGGAGGTCAAGCCTAAATATGAAGACATTAGGTACAATGTGATCTGAGATTTTTTTAGAGAACTTTCTCTACAAAATCTACGACGAGGATATTTTACTGACGCTTAATCGCATGTGAACATGAGCAAATAATTATTAGGCATTTCATATGAACATGAGAAAAATTGTCATAATTATGTGCATATGTGTAATTAAATCTCTACTTAATCAAGCAAGAATGCAATCAAAACTCACACATATAATTTGACACACGTGTTAACGGATTTCATCAGATGTCCTTTCTATGTCTCTAGATCTCGCTTGGAATACAAATCATTTTATTATCCTTCCTTTAGCCAGGGTTGAAACCTTCTCACAAAATGTGGTACATGCTCCTTACAAGGATGAAACCCATAGCAACCTTCTCTTACACAAAGAACTTAAGGCTCTCACATAAGTGACATTTCTTTAGACACCAGAAGGACTAAACTCCTTTCTTCATATCTCTCTTGATCTCTCTCTCTCAACTCTGTAGAAGGGGATCCATAAAGGGATGAAACCCATAGCTTACATAAGGAGTTTGTATAGTTTCCTTAACTCCATAATTCAAGGAGACAAGATCCACAAATTTAGGATCTAGTAAGAACTCAAGGATAAAAATGAGAAAGAATCTCAAGCCAACCTATGAGACTCTTAACCTCCCCTTGAGACTCTTAACCTCCCCTTGAGACTAGGAAACTACTTGGGATATAATGAGGAAGAATCCCAAACCAACTCATGAGACTCTTAACCTCCCCTTGAAACTAGGAAACTAATTTGTGAGGTGGATTCTCACACAAAACTAATTTCCCTTTTTACAAATTAAATGAAAAATACATGAGTAACTTCCACTAACTTCAAGTATTAATCATTTTTCCAATTTGAATGAAAAATACACGAGCTTCTCACACTCATTTAAAGTATTAATCATTTTTACAATTTAAATGAAAAATTAATCATTCTTTGTCACCTATCATTAATCAACATTTAATGATCTTCTCCATGTTGTGCAAAGTAATAATTCCCTATGTGGAGATCCTCCTCGATCATACCTCCCCACAAAAATCACTTTGGGTCCTCCAAAAGTATAGAGATAAATTGTAACTTGAATGTCTGCAGCTACCTTTACCAGCTTCTAGAAAGATTCTTACTCTCCACGATGCACTTCTCCATTGCTTGATCTACATAAAAAATGTCTCTGAAAATTTGCACCCTTCTTCTCCTTCACCTTTGTACTTCGGAATGAGGATGTCAATGCCAACACTTATATCAACGCAAATATGTAGTTGATTCCTTGATCTGCATAATAAATGTCTCTGAAAGGCCGCACCCTTCTTCTCCTTCACCTTTGTACTTAAGAATGAGGATGTTGATGCCAACACTTGCATCAATGCAAATATCTAGTTGACTATACATGGACCAAAACTTTTGCAAAATTTTTAAGCAAGACCATAATTTCCAATAGTTTATAAAACACTCATGGATAAGTTTACAATGATTACCAAGACAAGCTTTAGACAAAATAATGCATCTCACTCAATAGTGGCTATAAGACTCGTTACAATGTTTCCAACAAGGCTTAGTAAAAACAACTACCTCTCACTCTCATCGAGCGGCTACAAATCCTTTATAATGTTTCATGTAAACCCAAATACTTTTTTCGTTCACCCAAAGGACAAAATTTCACCCAAAATATTGAGATATTGTGGTAGAGGATCATTTGCATTGCACTCTCCATGAAAAAGAATCTCCATCTGCCTCTCTCGTCTGTGAACATGGAGATGAGAGCACCGCAATGATCACCGAGTATAGTAAGGTGTCATTTCTCATGCTCGAATTCTGGAAGAAAATTAGTTTGTAGAATAGGAACGAGTTTTTCTTCGTCAAATGTTGGAATGTCATAATGCATGTCCACATGACTAGTTGCAGAATGTTCCTCCTCTATAGAAAATTTCGAAAGAGGTGCTTCATGGTATTATGATTGTTCACACTGCTCAATCCACACAACTCTGGCATATGATTTCCAAAGTTTTTACCATCGATTATGTCACTCTGCGATAAAAGACATTTGCCTCGATTGTGCATCAATTGATCACCCCTTAATTTCCATATTTTCGTCATATGGCAATATGCAATTATCTATTGATTCAACAATGAAAAGGATGGTTATAACAACAATAGTTTAAGTGGAATGATACAAGTGTTCCATCACAAGCATAAAAATATCCCAAGATCTCCTTCGACAACAAGCTCAACAAATGGCATATTATTTAACAAAAGGTGGAAGTCTCGACATATCCAAAGTTTGATGGAATCATATCAAATCCACCACCAAATCATAGTTCTAAATTGTAAAATGTTAGTTCTTTACCATGTCATTGCTAATAAAAAAAAAAAAACATATCATGTGCCATATCCAATTCAAATGGCAATGAGACCAATCAAATCACCTCAAAATGAATCCCTGAGGCTTTTCGATCCAAGAATCATATTGGTGTCATTTTGTTACAATGGTGTGAAAGGCATGAATGGCAAGTCATGGGTTCTACCCGTTGGATATTGTGATTCGTTTCATTGTCATGGAATCTCGCATTTCTAAAATTGTAACACAAACATTATAACAGTTGCTTAGTTGTGACCTTTTGAGAATTCACGGTAGCTTCTGCTCTGGCATTTACAAATCACCATTGTAATAATTTGTTATGAAGTATATGCAGATGATGGGCCTCTTCTAACTATATCTCCCCCTTCACAATGGGTGGCTTCAACAAGCAAACAAGCATCAATGTTATCCCATAGCAATATGTACCATAGGTTGCGTTGGGCAACTTCCTCATAATCACATTGGCAACTAGTGGCTTTACTCCATGCAAGTGTCTCCTCCAGATGGATGGCTCCTCCAACAAAAACACCCTTATTATTTTACACTCAATGGTTGTTCCTTAACCAAACAACATGGTTACCAACGCCTCTTCATACAACATATGGCAGTGAACAATAGAGGCAACTCTATTTATCATAGAAATGCAGGTTTGTTTGTTGCACTGCTTCATAGGTGCATGCATAACTTGCTTGTCCTTCTTTGGACCAAGTTCAAGATGGAGCTTCCAACATTTCTTGATCCAAATTCCTCTCATATTGTAGTGATTTCAATAGTTGCATGACTTAATATTCGTCTCACTTTCACTATAAGGAACTTTTCTCTTCCACATTGCAAAATTTTTGTTGTCCCGAGATTTTTTAGGAGACTTTGATTTCCTCTGGAATCGCTTGCTAGATCTATCACTTTCAGAAAGTGATATGCCATCATTTTTATTAGATGGTGTTGGTGATGATTCAACCTCTTTTCTTGAAGAATTACCTACTTCTGTTGGTTTTGAACATTCTCCTTAACCATACCCCAATCCTACATACTAAGGCCTTCCCACAACCTCCAGTGGTTGAATGATCCCTTGTCCATTAATACCAATACCTCCTCCTTTATATCCCATATTCATCAACAAATTCAAGACAATTCCCTTCATGTGCCTTTCAAAAACTCCAAAAGAAGTGTCATCATTAATAAAGGAAGGAATTGAACATGGAGAATTATTTACCTCCATTCATGTTCGTGACACTTGGTCATCTTCCTAAATTTTGACCAACTGCTCCTCCTGGTTATATGAAGCTTCTAGGAAACCACCTTGGTTATCTAGTGTATGGAGAGCATCCTCTATCACCTAACAATATGTGCAGCTATCAACATTTTCATAACAATAACCATAACTAGTATACCTTCCATCACCACTGTTACAGAAAAATTTTCCTCACCCCGTGCAGCTTGCTTGGATGGCCTTTCCATTTCCCTATGTAGAATTGAAGTCCCATTTTGTACCTTCCAGAGGAAAAAAAAAAACACATTTTTCCACATATATGCGCCCTAAATTAGACAACAAGTGTATACGCAGGTTTTTACACTACATCCCGCGTACATCGGGTTTGGTGCTCAAAATTAAAAATTATGTGGAGTTTCCATGCCATGTCACGAGATCCATGATCCTTGACCTTCCATATACTAGAAATGCTCTAAATCGACCCTTCAGTTCCATTTGAAGGCTATAAATTGAGTCTTATCCAAGGCTTTAAGGAGATTGAACAATTCAACTTTGAGAGCAAAGACACTCTGGAGAAATTTCACTTCATATTGAGTCTGCATCCATTTATCCTTGAAAGTATGAACTCCTTGTTCAGCCCCCAAGCTCTTCCTTCTTTGTGATGGAGAACCTGATTGTCTCCTTTATATGAGATTTCCTTTGGTGGAGGATTGAAGTGGTGGAGGCCCAACTGGAGGGACTTAGTTTCTCGGTTCCAATGTGTGTCATTACAAAAGTTTATCACCTATATACTTCTGATGATTATTTTAATAGAAATACTCTTTTCTCGTCCAATTGATATATTGAAAATATTTGAATAATTAGTCTGTGGGTGTATTTGTCATGTATGTTAATGGATTATGCTAATCTATATGCTAACATTATATATTATCACCATATGCTTGCGTATCTTGATTGTTGAGGACAAGTTGCAGGTATAAATCTTTGAGTTGCATGTTCAACGATGGTCTTCATCGAACGTCTGGACGAGGTAGGATCTTGGCCTTGTCTTGTTAGAATTTCATTTATATAGCATACTTGGGATTATATTTTATTTATGCATGTCATTCTGTCTGTGGTGGTTGTTGAATTTTCAATGATCTATGTCTCATGGATTTACTTTAAATTTTCTATTTATTTTTTACTTGAACCATAACTATTGTAGCAAACCAAGATCACAAGAAGAATAACCATGCACAAGAACACAAGAAGTATCCTGGGAAACCATTCTCAACAAGGGAAGAAAACCCTACCAATCCTTCGCTATATTCTTCAAGAGAAATACCTCCCACGCCATCACCAAACCTAGCACACAAGAGGGTGTTGTAATTCTCATAATTTCATACCACAAATTCTAAAATCATGAGATGACACAATGATAAGTGTGTTTCCTCCATGGGGATTCACCTATATTTATATAAGAATTATCACATCAAATGATGTGTCTATTGTCACAATAGGGTCAACCTCAATAACTCAAAATATAATTAATAATTACCATATTAATTATCTTTTACATTAATTATATTTTACATTATGGAGGGGCCAACCTGTACCCTTTACATCACAAATAGGGTTACATGTAATTATGACTGTTGGACAATATAAAAAGGAATATTATACACCCACTAGTGATTAGCCACTAGGGACACATCCATTTGTGCTCAGACACAGGGATTTCCACATCTCTATCTCATTGTGTCTCACGGGAGAACCACACTCGCTAGTGCTCAGCCACTAGGATAACGTTCACTTGTGCTTAGCCACAAGCACGTCCAACTCAACAGATCTTCTTTCTCACTATGTTACACGGGAGAATCATCTGGAGTATCACATCATCTCAACTCTCTACACAGGGGGGGATAATACATCGTTTCATCTCTTTCTCAGAACAATACACCCAACTCATGGGATTTCCCACACGTTCACCTGTGCTCAGCCACAGACACATCCAACTCAGCAAATATTCTTTCTCATTGCATTACATAGGAGAATCATCTGGAGTATCATCTCAACTCTCTGCACAGAGGAGAACATTGAACCCATCACATGGGCTCCTCACCCCACACAAGGTACACATCGTTCCATCTCCATCTCAGAGAGGAACCACATACCCAACTCATGGGCACACCCAACTCATGGGCTTCCTCACCCCACAGAAGGGCACACAACATTCCTTCTCCGTCTCAGAGAGGAACCACACACCCAAATCATGGGCACACCCAACTTATGGGATTTCTCTTAGGCAGACTCACTCAGTTTGTGTCCTGGAGGATGTATCACGTAGTTGTAATCATCAACACTCCCTCTTAGCAAGGGAGGCATTCTCCATCAGGCCAAGTCTCTCATGGAAGTACTCGAACTTCGTCTTGGTTGTAATCATCAACACTCCCTCTCAACTAGGGAGGCAATCTTCACCAAGCTAGTTTCTCACGGAAGTACTCAAACTTTGTATTAACAAGTGGTTTGGTGAAGATATATGCAATATGATCATGTGTAGGAAGGTACTGTATGTGTATTGCTTTCCTCTACAACATGTCTTTGATATAATGATATTTTATCTCAATGAATTTTGAACTATCATGAAACACATGGTTCTAAGAGAGCTTCACACAGCTCTGGTTATCACAATGAATAATAGAATCCATCTCATGATCAAATAAGTCTGTCATAAGTTTGCAAAGCCACGCTGCTTTTTTTATTGCCGCACTTAATGTTATATACTCTACTTTTGTGGTACTCAAGGCCACAGAGCTTTGTTTCCTGTTGCACTAGAAAATCATGGTAGACCCCAAGGTAAAACAACAATCGGACATGCTCTTTCGGTCTCCTGTGCTCCCTGCCCAATCGCCATATCCCTGTAAACTCAAGTCTACATTGCAGGCATATCTTAGGTCATATCCAATTGTGCCTCATAGATATCTCAATACATGTTTTACTTCTATCCAGTGAGTCTCTCTCGGATGATTCATTAATTGATTAAGTACATGTATCTGGTGTTAACCAGATACATCAATGATCCAATCAGTTGTGGATCAATCTCATCTGAATCATCATCATTCATTTTCTTCAAATCCATCACCATCGGTGTAGGCATGGATTTTCATTTTGTCATACTGAACTTCTTTAATATCCCCGCTGTATATTTTCATTGACTTAGGAAAATATCATTAGTCCTTTGTCATAATTCTTGTTCCAAGAAGTAGCGCATCATACACAGATCCTTCATGTCAAAATCAGAAGTCAAAGCTTGCTTGTATCCAACAACAAGGCTTCCTAAATAAGTCATCAAAATCAGGCTCTCGTCACCAACAATGTAATAATATAGGTTTGGATTAGAAACACTCTTGTTGAAACCCAAACTCATCAGAAATCCATCCATCTTCTTCTACCAAGCACGAGGTGTCTTCTTTAGTCCATACAGGGCTTTCTTCAACCTGTACACATGATATTTCTCACTGTATATCATGAATCCTTCTAGTTGCTCGATGTAACCTTCTTCCTCGATCTCACCATTGAGAAAGGATGTCTTTACATCCATTCGATTTAGTTTTCAAATCATGGATGATAGTACAGATGGAAGTGCATCGGACTACTGGATCAATATGTCTCATCATAGTTCACTCCCTCTGCTTGTGAGAATCCCCCGACTACAAGCCTCGCTTTGTATTTCTTGACACTTCCATCAGTTGCATGTCTTTCTGCCTCTTACAGAGTTTGTCAAGCCCAAACATGCCTTTTATGGCCTACTACAATGTCCCTGGGAATATCAACTGGATCAACTGTACCAATGGCTATCTTCCTCTAGACTGCTGAAGAGGAAAAATGGTATTGTCTCTCTTTCTCAATTATTTTGACTCCTTCTGAGTTGAGTGACTCCCTCTGAAGTCTAAAGGATAAGCATCTTCCTTTGATGTTAACCTACCTAGAACAAGAAAACAAACGAAAGGAAACAAGAAAAGAATATCTCCTAGCGGAGATTCATGAGTACATCTCTAGAATCAAAACATTTGTTGTCACAGTTACAACACCTACTTGTAATGTAGCAACCTTAGAAATGTAGGTTATATGCATGATAATTTAAAACAATCAAACCTAGATTCTTCTCTTCCAGTGTGTTGTTCCTCTGAATGCACTGAGATCCCTTTGGATCCATGATTGCAGCAAGGCTTCCTTCCTCCATAGACTAGGAGGAAAATTATGTTGTTGTAGTTTCCTGTGGCCACCTCCACATTCTTCCATTCAATACCTCCAATAGAGTAGTAAGAATAAATGTGTGGATGTTCCAAAAAACATATTTTGCTAGAATACTTCTAGTAGCAAGATCTCATAATACACCTTTGAACAGATCATGCTTAGATGGATATTGGAACGTAAACCCTTGCCATGATAGTTGTAAGAAGTGGACTCTGACACCCTTGATCAACACTTTTCATGTGCTTACTTACATCAGAACTAACCTTCCATCTGGTCACAACACCTTTCTCATTTTCACTAAGATAAGGTCTTTAATGAGCCCTCTAAGATCTGTACTTACAACAGGTCTAAAATCCACTTAAATATCTTCAAAACTTATGCTGCAAGTTGGCCTTAATTTCTTCTCAGACTTGCACATATTTAGGACCTTCATAAAACTATCCCAAACTGCCCCTGAAACACTTGTTGCAATTTTTCTAAACTTGTTCTAACAGAACTACACATAAATATCTTGGGATCCAAACTTGGGACTCACATTAAGGGTTGCTTCGAATTCAGGCACAGCAAGCACACATAACTGTTGGGAACTTGATTATTATAGGTATGAAAATCAACCTCAAATTCGGCCCAAATGCCTCGAAAAGATAGCCTCAGAGTTGTCTTAGAAATTTGTCTAAAAGGGGATCTAGAAAAGACCTCAACAATTCATAAAAGAACTGATCATAAACTTACCTTGTGCATGAAGTTTACCAACAACCATTTGCACAAATAAATTACAGCCTCTTAGCTCAGATATTGACTTTAAAATTGATCTAAAAAAAAAATTGAGTGTGCGGTTATGGCTGCCTCAATAACTCCTGGACTGTCGGCTACCTCAGACTGTCCAGACTTTATAATATAGTCATGTAGCTAGCATGTTGATCCTCTTCTAGGCCGGGGATACCATTTTCTAGCAGGCCAAGCCACCAAGGAGTAGGTGGTCGCCTTCCCATGATGTCCAAGATGCTTAGACAGGGTTTGGTTAGGGTCTTAGTCCTGCGACAAGTTTTAAGGGGAGTTTCCACATAAATTTGCTAGGTCCAACCCCTTCAAATTTTACCACGGAGTTAAGGAGAGTTCTACCTTCTTCCTTCATACCACATGGATATTTCTTTTGGGTTGAGATAACCTTAGAGGCCCGCGACCAACCTCTTCTTTACCATACAATTAAGGGAGGTTTGGCCTCAACCTTTACCACTTAAGGAGAGGTTCTACCCTCTTTTATTTATGCCAGCAGTAAGGTCTCCTTCCATGGATTCATTTTTTTTTTACTATGCACATGATCAACTTCAAGCATGCTTTGATACCATGTTGAATTTTCAATGAGCTATGGCTCATGGATTTACTTCAAATTTTTTGCTTAGTTTTTACTTGAACCATAACTACTGCAGCAAAACAAGATCACAAGAAGAATAACCATGCACAAGAACACAAGAAGTATCCTCGGAAACACTTCTCAACAAGGAAAGAAAACCTAGCCAATCCTTTGTTATATTCTTCAAGAGAAATACCTCCCACACCATCACCAAACCTAGCACACAAGAGGGTGTTGTAATTCTCATAATTTCAAACCACAACTTCTGAAATCATGAGATGACGCAATCATAAGTGTGTTTCCTCAATGGGGATTCACATTTATTTATATAAGACTTATCACATCAAATGATGTGTCTATTGGAACAATAGGGCTGACCTCAATAACTCAAAATATAATTAATAATTACCATATTAATTATCTTTTACATTAATTATATTTTACATTATGGTGGAGCCGACATGCACCCTTTACATCACAAATAGAGTTACAGGTAAGTCTGACTCTTGGAAAATATAGCAAGGGATCTTATACACCCACAAGTGCTTAGCCACTAGGGGCACATCCATCTGTTCTCAGCCACAGGGATGTCCACATCTCTATCTCATTGTGTCTCATAGGATAACCACACTCACTAGTGCTTAGCCACTAGGATCACATTCACCTGTGCTTAGCCACAGACACGTCCAACTCAACAAGTATTCTTTCTCACTGCGTTACACATGAGAATCATTTGGAGTATCACATCATCTCAACTCTCTGCATAGAGGAGGATAATACATTGTTTCATCTCTTTCTCAAAACGATACACCCAACTCATGGGATTTCCCACGTGTTCACCTGTGCTTAGCCATAGGCATGTCTAAATCAACACATCTTCTTTCTCACTGCGTTACACAGGAGAATCATCTGGAGTATCATCTCAACTCTTTGCATAGAGGATAACAGTGAACCCATATCATGGGCTCCTCGCCCCACATAGGGCACACAACGTTCCATCTCCTCCTTAGAGAGGAACCACAAACCCAACTCATGGGCTTCCTCACCCCACACAGGGGCACAAAACATTCCTTCTACATCTCAGAGGGGAACCACACACCCAACTCATGGGCACACCCAACTTATGGGATTTCTCTTAGGCCGACTCACTCGGTCTGTGTCCTTAAGGATGTCTTACGTAGCTATAATCATCAATAGTGTTTTACCCCATGCCATAGAGAGATTTTCCTCGTAACAGAATTGGTGACCACATTGGTGATTGATATTCTTTTTTGGGGGTTTGGAGTGTTTTTCTCCTTGATTTTCTCTCTATTAGATCGAATTTCCTTGTCGCATGATTGTTTGAAAGCTTATTTTTAATTTACATCTGATTATCTTGGATTAACCCTTTCTCTGGCAGTTTTTTACTGGGTATACATGGCTTTTCCCTTGACAGACACGTACATACGCGATTTGTCCTCATGTAGGGTGTGTACATACGTGATTTTTTCTCAAATAGTCGTATACATCATTTCGTGATCCTCATTTCAACCATCAGACTTGTCATGGGTATTGAGTCCCTAAAAGCATTTTATTTCTCCTTCATGAAAGTCTGACTGACCGTTGTTCTACAAATGACTTTTTTTTATCATCCACAACCACGGGTTGGCAGGTTTGTAAAAAACTTCATATTCAAAACTACTCTCGTTCGTCCCTGCCATTCGCGTGCTTTTTCCAACATGCATTGAATGTTGTTTAATGCTAACAAATAATTGTGTAGGCTTCGAAAATATTATCATTAATGGAAAAATACTTGAGATTATTCATTAAATTGCATTAATTATCCATTTGCAAAAGGACTATATTATTGTCATCTCTATGAAAGGATTTATTTCAATTTATTATTCAGCTAAATAATCATCCTGTCAACCTAAATGGAAGCAACATCTAGAAAACAATTTTGTGGAGATACTTTGAATATTTTTGGTCATGAATACCAGAGCTTTTAGTGGTCCAGAGCATAATCATATTACTCATCTCCTTCTGCAAAAAAAGACGTAATCTGGACGTCCGAAATTTCTCGCGCAGGATGTGTTCCTAAGGTATTCAACTGCAAAGAACTTGTTGCATGGTGCATTGAGAATTACGTGTCTAGCCAAAGAATTGTGCAACTCCAAGATTGTTCCCCCATTTCCCTTTCACCACAAGTTTTTTGCAATATGTTGAATCTCCCGGAGCCAACACTTACCTTCAAAGGAGAAGACTACATATATTTTCTAAAGAAACATAACAATGGTCTAGATCTCCTACCTGAATATTTGGAGAATATTGTGACTATTCTAGAAGACATAACTAGGATCCAGGTCGATTCTTTTAAAAACCCCTTTCGAGATATTGTGTGGTTGTTCACCAGGTTGACAGGTCAGGAAAGCATTGTTACCATTTATCACATGATTCTTTATATTTTACATTTTACAGTAAAATAACAAGATATCTTTGACTTGGAAAAATTGATTTCCATCGAAATCTCATCCCAGTTATCACATTACAAATGGGACAAAAAATTATTTATGGCTTCCTATTTGGTATTTTCTATAGTGTATTGTTGTCAATTTATGAACTTGACTATAAGTAAGAGGATGAACTGTGAAATAGATCCAGTTACCTTCTGGTATCAGGCATTGTGGAGACACAAGACTTCTCTATATTTTTACGAAGTTTACAATGATTTTGTCTCAATCTTCAAAGGACCGTTGTTTGGTAAAAATACCCCTAGGATATCTGACCAGGCTAACAAATTCTTGGAGAAAAAGGGAATGATAGAACATGTGGAAAATCATAGTGTCATTGGGATATTTTGTTCCAAAGAAAATCCCTCTTTTCTTCCATACCATGTATCTGACAAATTTTTCATTACAGAACTGGTAAAGCAATACAAATTATGGTTACATTTTTTCCATGAAAAAGGGAAAAAACAATTCATCCCCTTGTTGTGGAAGAATGGAGATTTTATTTTCAGGAACATAAATAAAATTGGCGTGTTTGCGAGCCATTTCAATAACGTAAGATTAAAATATGTTGAAAAGATCAAGGGCTTTGACCCTAACAAGATCTTTATCACATGCTTTTGGTAGGATTCAGTAACTCGTTCATTTAGATTACCTTGAATGAAGAAGAATAAGAAGGTAACAACCAAATTATCCTTGTACACGAGGCTTGTGACCTAGAAACAATACTAAGAACTAATTAGTTGTATAAGAAAAAAGGATCCGTGGGTAGGCGTATCATACATCCTCACCAGGCGTATCATAGGGGGGAAGTACATTAAGTGGATTGTTATTTTGTAAGAATTTGATCTCGATTTTGCTTCGACGAAGTCTAAGAAATCGCTAGTTTTTGTCGAGTTGATATCAGACTTCCCTTGACTAGATGAGGACATTTTTCATGATGATTCGTTTGTGGATGAACATATCTTCCTTATATCATCTTCAGGCCCCTGGTATGGAGACATTCTATTTTATCTTCAAACCTTGAAGCTATCCCAGCATCTATCGAGAGACGATCGACAATGTATATGTCTATAGGGGCTTCCGCAGTGCAAGATATTAGATATTATTTTCGGGATTAACTGTGTAGCGTAAGTCATTAATCTATGACCCATATTCATGAGTATTAGTCGCAACTGACCAATAATTCTCATGATTTGAATAGTCCACTTAGCACTCATTGCATCGGGTGATGCTCACAGGGGTGAAGAAATGGGATTGAAGCCAACGAAATGAATCACATAGCATCAATCATCACTTCCGGGGCTTGCACCCGGTAACCAAGACTTCCCAGGTGGTCACCCATCCCAAGATGCCTCTGGCTCAAGCGCGCTTAACTGTGGAGTTTCCCCCACAATCAAGCCCACTTAGCTTTCTACCCCATTTGTAAAACCTTAGCAAGTATTGTGCCTTATGAACTACCCAGTTAGAGCTCCCTTGACTCTTATTATTTAAGTATATAGGGGCTTCCGCAGTGCAAGATATTAGATATTATTTTCGGGATTAACTGCGTAGTGTAAGTCATTAATCTATGAACCATATTCATGAGTATTAGTCGCAACTGACCAATAATTCTCATGATTTGAATATTCCACTTAGCACTCATTGCATCGGGTGATGCTCACAGGGGTGAAGAAATGGGATTGAAGCCAACAAAATGAATCGCATAGCATCAATCATCACTTCCAGGGCTTGCACCCGGTAACCAAGACTTCCCAGGTGGTCTCCCATCCCAAGATGCCTCTGGCTCAAGCGTGCTTAACTGTGGAGTTTCCCCCACAATCAAGCCCACTTAGCTTGCTACCCCATTTGCAAAACCTTAGCAAGTATTGTGCCTTATGAACTACCCAGTTAGAGCTCCCTTGACTCTTATTATTTAAGTATATAGGGGCTTCCGCA
>ML812373.1:178064-195603 GCA_009831015.1 Picea engelmannii
GACTCTGACGATTCCTATGGGTACGAATTTTGGAACGATACTTTGATTTTCTTACTTATAATCACATACCTAGAAGTTATCATCATGTATATGATGCATATGCTAATTATATTTTAGATTGGAATTTGTCACATAACTAAGCAAAGGAAACACATTCATACATGTACACATTGTAGAATATATAAGTAAAGTCGAAGAAAAAAAAAATTATATGTATTTCATCCTTTCAAAAAATATGGTGTCATTGTACAAAATGGGGCTCACACCCTCAAAATACATATATGGTCGGTATATAATATGACCATGGCATCTACGCCTGTGGTGCCATATGAGTATCATGGTAGCACACTATGATGTTTGTGAGACGCTAGAAGAGTCGCACCCATGCACAGGGTACACCCACCACCTGTCATTGCATAGCCTTTGGCAGATCCTCCACTTGAACCATAGGAATCATGTGCATCAATTGAGACAGGTTCCAATGTACATTCCGCAACACTCTCTATGCATCTCCTCATCTATTCTCATCTCCTCGGATCCTCTGTCGATGTCGTGGGAATCCCTCTAGCCGTCGTGGACCTACATCTGTGTAACAAATAAATTGTGAATACTTGATACCATACAAAAATATTTGCATTTTTTTTATTCTTATTGCAAAACACACGAAAAAAAATGTAATATATAAAAACATTTCTTACCAATATCACCGTAGGAAAAACCTGGTGGCAAAGGCATGTCCGGATCTCCTTTGTAGTCAATCCCACCATAAGAATAGTCATCGATGGCTATGACCTGTTGGTGCCACCAGAAAAAGAACTCATCATTTTAGGGGGTTGGAACCCTACCACCTCCTAGTCGCCTCATCACGTCAGTCCATCGTCACATGGTTGGATCACGCGGTCCATCTGGATCAGTAATATCTACTCTAGGAATCAATCCTGGAACCCACTCAAAGAAAAAACTACAAAGAATGGATGAAAATCCAAAATTTCTCTTTTCCCCTTGTTTTCAATCTGTCATTTCCCTCTTCATGTTAGTTAGAAGTGAGGTACACCAATCATAAACAGTGGGTCGTAAACACTCCACCGCATAGAACATGAGTGGCCTTAATGCCTGGTGCAACGAGGTCGACCCCGAAATATGTGTAAGTACAAGCACGACGATATTTAATCTCAGGTTATCGATCGCCCTAATTGGGAGTTGGCTCCCTACTTTATTTGTGTCTGCAACATATTGGGTGGAAATGTACTCCTCCATGGTCATACCACCCCCAACCCCTCGGGCCTTAAGATTCACTACCTTTCCCCAGTGAGACAATCCTGTGATAAAATATATGTCGTCCACTTCAATCCTCAATGGTTTTCCATCGAGGTTGAAGGCCTCTGTCTCTGGATCCCAGTAGTTTACTAGCATCTAGAGTAAACTCACTTTATCCCTCATTCCTTTAAGAGCCCAAAATTTGTAAAGGCCACATATTTTTAAATCTTGTTGGGCCCCTGCATCCCTTTCCACTATTGCATCAATCTCTTCATGCTCCCTCTCCCTCCATTCAATCACCATCTTGCAAAGGAAAATCCATGTTTTGAGTTAAATGGGTGTCCTAGTTAGAACATTTGTGTCATTCGGTGCCCATGTAGAAGTTATTCCATAGGATTGGGAGTTCCTTATAGTTCTTATATGACTTTACGTTCGAAACTCATATTCGTACTCACAAGCATTCTGACCGTTACCTATGGGTCTCCCCCTAATTCTTAGTTAATCTCTTTTCCGACTCTCTAAGAAAATGAAAAGATTGTCGAGTGAACTTGTCTCTTTCACACTCATTAAATGTATTTGAAAGGACGTCTATTTGGTGTAAGTTTAACCCTTTTTTAGACCAAGTAGACTACTTACGAAAAACAAATACTCTAGTCACCATTGGCTAGAAGAGTTCTCATGGGTATTATTTTATACTTTTTCAGGCCTAGGTGACTAAATCTACAAAAAATGGCATTCTTTGGAGTTAAGTCCTAATTGCATTCCATCATCCTGCTTGCAGTATTGATCTTGTTTTTGGTTCCCTCTTTCTCGTTACAAGCTTCTTACCTAAACAATTTGCATCACTATCCAAGCAAACCCTATTTTATATCCTTTGCAACTTGACACCTTGTACCATAAGAGGAAACATTCCCCCAAGTGTCCATGCCCTGCATGCACTTCCTTGAATTAAGCATTGGTATGTTCCATTGTTTGGAGCTAGTTGCTTACTCGCAACACTCGTTTCCTCTCCTATATCATAATAATATTTGTGTAGTCATGTTGTCTTTGAACAAAGCACAAACTTTTGAGTCCATTGTCATCCAAAGTTTGGGTTTAGCATGACCTTAGGAAGCTGAGCTCGTTACTTTGAGTTTACTCCTCTGACTGCTTATTCTTCTAGTCCCTATGGAGAGTTTGTTGATGCCTCCTGCATCACGAAGTCTTATCATCAAGTCTATTTTTCCTTATTTATCTATATGTCTCATGCTCTTGTTCAAAGGATGTCTATAAGCCTGTGTCGACCATTTCTCAGAACTCTTGACTTTTCATGTCAACCATACCCCCAATGTGTCTCAAAGTCACATGAAGTTTTAGTCCTATCATTCACCCTGGTCGTACTTTCATTATGGGTAGGTAACCTTGAACCCAACAGTTGAAGTTTCCTCATTGGTCGTTAATCGGGGGGTTTCCCTTGTGTTCGACAGCAAGAAATCTATTCACACATTGGGATTCGTGTAGTGTCTTGGATTCCATTAGCCTTATTGGTGGTTTCCTCACCTTTTTCGTTAGTCTTCCTTATTGGCTGCTATTCAAAGGGTCTCTTTTGTGCACTACTTGCATCTGGTGCATCTGAGAGACACACAGGGTCATTGGTTCATGAACATCCTATTCATCCAAGCTCCTCCTAATCATCAAGCTATTTCTTTGTACCTCGTGCTGACTAATGAGATATTCCATAATGCTCTCCTTTAAGTGGGTCGCCTTCCATCGATGTCAACTCATCTATTCTTGAAATGAGACCTAGAGTCTTATGAGTACCTATAGGATTACAGTCATCAGTGGAAGGTTTTCTTTCCATCGACAGTTGGGAATGCATTGATGTCTCTTGATCGGTGTATTCTTCAAGTGTTCAACCTCAACACCCTTATTCACACTTGTAAGAATGTACTCGGTGCCTTGATACCTACTTTCATTATCGGTAGGTTGTCTAACATTTGTTAACGGTATACCTTAATGATCGGTAATCAAATGAAGTCTCATTATGTTCGACATCAACTCCTCTATTCACATGATGTAGACTTGCACCTTCGGCAAATAGTGTAAAATACCTCCAAATTACAGTAGCAACATTCCTAATATGTTGTTGTCTTTCATTGGACCAATACCTATATGACTTTAGTGATCATGGGAGATCAGATTGTACTCTATTGTATACAGATATCTTCAGATTGATTTCGAGACTATATTCCACTATGCCTTTTTCGTGACTATGACAGCCTATGGCACTTTGTATTTCCTATTCATGGCCATGAGAAACTATTTGAAATATTTCCACAAAGTCGTTATGGATTGTAATATTCTCATGAGTAACTAGCAGTTCCATCTAAGTCTCCATTACTCCACTTCTGGGAATTATAATGTACTTAGGCCATCGACGATACTCCTCTAACCTCACACATTAGGGGGCATCTGTTACAACAAATTTTCCCTCACCCCATGTAGCTTTCTTGAATGGCCTTTCCATTTCCCTATATAGACTTGAAGTCCCCTTGTGTACCTTCCATAGCAAAAAAAGCACATTTTTCCACATATACGCACCCTGTTAGTTAGAAAACAAGCGTATACACAGGTTGTTCCACTACAACCCTTTTACATCAGGTTTCTTGCTCAAAATTAAAAATTATGTTGGGTTTCCATGCCATGTCACGAGATCCATGATCCTTGACCTTCCATATACTGGAAACGCTCCGACTTGGCCCTTCAGTTCCATTTGAAGGCTATAAATTGAGCCTTATCCAAGCCTTGAAGGAGATTGAACAATTCAACTTTGAGAGAAAATACACTATGATAAATTTCATTTAATATTGAGTCTACATCCCTTTATCCTTGAAAGTTTGAACTCCTTGTTCAGCCCCCAAGCTCTTCCTTCTTTGTGATGGAGAACCTCATTGTCTCCTTTATATGAGATTTCCTTTGGTGGAGGATTGAAGTGGTGGAGGCCCAGCTGGAGGGACTTAGTTTCTCATTTTTGACATGTGTCGTTATAGAATTTTGTCACCTATATACTTATGTTATTTATTTTAATATAAATACTCTTTTCTCATCCAATTGATATCTTGCAAATATTTGAATTATTACTCCTTGTGCATGTTTGTCATGTATGTTAATGGATTATGCTAATTTATATCCTAACATTATATATTATCACCATATGCTTGTGTATCTTGGTTGTTGAGGACAAGTTGCAGGTATAAAGCTTTGAGTTGCGTGCTCAACTATGGTCTTCATCGAACGTCCGGACGAGGTAGGATCTTGACCTTGTCTTGTTAGCATTTCATATATATAACATACTTGGTATTAGAGTTGATTTTTGTGTTTCATTCCGTCTATTGTGGTTTACCCCAGGCCATAGAGAGATTTTCCTCATAACATGTTGGAAGTAGAAAAATCAAGAAATGAAGAGGATATTATGACAGAAAAGGAAAATCATGCCATACAAGAAAAACAAAAGAATATTATGAAAGAACAAGTGGAAGAGAGAGGGATTCGATAATAAAAGAGACAAAAAGAAGAAGAAGGAAAATAAACAGAGAGACTCGCTGAACAAAGGAAGAAAGTTGAAAAACAACAAAGAGAGAAGAAATTTATTGAAAAAAGAAAAAGGGATAAGGAGGAATAGGCCCGACAATAAGAGGTTGAGGAGAAAAAAAAGAAATCTTGTTAAACCATACACCTTTCTCATAAGTTGAATACTACATGGGTAGATTACCCAATGCACATCCAACCCCAATAGAAAGGAACATAGTTGGGTTGATGAACTGAAGAAAATATAGGATGAAGAGGAAAAGCAACAAAAAAAGGATGAGTTAGATTGATTTCTAAGAGAATCAACAGGAGCAAGACAAAAAAATGGAGAAGGACAACAAGCACCAATTACCGCAAACAAACCAGGAGAATTAATTGAATTGGTAGAGGAGGAAAACAAAAGGGATGATTTTGCGGTCCCTATAATCAATGAAAAACCTGAAACTGAGAAGATCTCTACCATGTCACCAAAGTAATAATCGACATTTTAATGATCTTCTCCATGGTGTGAAAAGTAATAATTCCCTGTGTGGAGATCCTCCTAGATCACAATGTGCAAGAAAGAGGATGAAAAATGCAAACATGTTCTTCATTCAAGTCAACCATTTACTTCTCCTTGATTTAGTGAGATGATATTTCAGACCAATGCATAAGAATTCAGGAAGTCCTCAAAATAAAACTCATTAAAGGCATAGGATGGGGCATCAAGCCTTGCATACAAATAATATCAACAAATACCTCAAAATTTGCAAAAGGTTCCAAAGATAACTTGTCAATTATCATCATAAAAATGTCAACAAAGCATCATAAGTCGAGAAGCATCATAAGAACTTTGAAAGCATAATATCAAAAGGATTAACAATGCTCCATCAAATACAATCATCAATAAAGATCAAACCCCCAACTCCCTTAATGCAAATGAAGAATTAACATTAGGCTCAAGAAGGAGAGGATTAGGCATTAGGGTTGAAATTTTAGTAGGGGGGGCATTTCCTTTCGCTTGTAAAAGAAAAATTAAAGGGGTATTGTTGCGATCACAACAAATGGAGACACACTGGAAGGACTAGTTATCTCTTTTAGTAAAATTCAAGGACCTTTACTTCATATATGAATTTTAAGGATAAGCTCAACAAACTGTAGATAATTTTCCAATAATTGTGGGTACCACAATGACGCCAAGTTTTTAAAAGATATAACCCAGTATTTCAAGTACTTGTTATCTAACACACCCTTTTCAAAGAGCTAATTAGTGAGGTAAATCTTTGACTAGCTACACACTTCAGATTGGCTTTGGATTAACCATGGGTTTTCACTTTTTATAACAAGAAAACATCTACCTAAGTGTGTTCCTCATATCTTTTTTCCTAGCATTGCTTCACTGCCAACGAGCGTCCATATCCCTGACAAAGTTGCCTCGGTACCATACAAACATAGCCCTGCTACTAGCGAGTGTTTATAGCCTCGACGAGTTTACTTGTACTTCCCACACTATTAATAGTGCTTTAAACTTCCTTTTTATTTCAAAATGTGCTCATCCTTTTAGATTTTATATATAGATATGCATATGCACATAGGGTGAAAGAAGCGAGGTGATACAATATTTGCTTTGATTTGTTGAGTAGATGTTATGCATTTGAGTTTAACCCACAAGTCTCCCCAAAAACCATCATATTATTTGGCCTTATTAATAGTATGAAGTGGATGGAGCTCAGAAAAAAAAAAAAAAAAAAAGTAGATGGACACATTCTTATACTCGTGAATTATCATGGTATGCTCATTAAGCACATGTGTTCCACCAAAACTATCAATCCATATCCATAGCTAAGAACTTCATGAATGTTTATTCACATAGAGTAGCCCATGCATCTCGTGACTTGTAAAAATTTCTTCACTATGTGACCAGAATTGGACCAACCCCTTACTCAAACTTAAAGATTAATCCTCAAGGAGGACTAAGAAGTCAAATCATCTCAGGGAACATACCAGCATTTAAATCAAAAGATGGACGCAATCTATACAAGAAGAAAGCAAGTGCTAAACTAAAGCTAAAACATGAAAAATAAAATTAAACTAAGAGAAACCGGAAATTGAAATTTTCAATCGTCAAAATAAAATGAAACTAGTTGAAAAATAAGAAGAGAACCTGACAACAAGGAATAAATCTGGGGTAGCAACAAAGTTTGAATTATATGCATAAAGGTATCACTATTACAACTTCAAGAATTGGAATAAAGGAAAAAGTTTTATTAAATAAAATTTTCACACAAGCTAAGACCCATCAAGAAATATTTTTAGAACAAAAAATCAGCAAGACTACAATGAACAATGATCAAGAAAATTGATATCCAAGCAAGCTTTTGTTCCAACTGATTTGAGATTTTCTGGTGAAAAAAAATCAGAATGTTGAAATGCCCAAAAGAATTAGATAAATTGAGGAATTCACTCCCTTGAGCTTATTTCCATGGCTAAGATCTTAGTGAAATAATATTTTGAAGATGTCGGATTGTCAAACTAAAAAATTGCATGATATTTTTTACCAAGATATTCATTTCCACTTTGATTATTGATCCAGATCACCCACTGATTGTATCATTCACCCCTAATGGTATAAGAATGTGATCCCACTACCATGGTTGCCAAACTAAGCAGAGAAGGGAGTAAAATTATGTACAAATTAAAATAAATAAAGTGGCTACACTAAACTAAGAGAAAAATCAAAAGTACACTATATTAGTCATTACAAAAAGAATTAATCTTGAAAGATAGGCTTGTAACACTAACAACATAATATAAATCATGATGGACATCCTTAGAGAAGAATTTCCAATGAAGACTCAGAAGTAACAAAGAGTAAGAATTAGGCAAGATAAGTTAACCATTCAAAATGAACCCCAATAGAAAGATTCTCGGGACAAAAATCGAAAAGCAAGATTATGAGAATTGATAATCTAGTGAAAAAATTCGCAACACAATCCTCCAATCCAGTTGTCACATATATTTTTTTCTTTCAATTAGTAACACAAAAATAATCTTTCGGAAATCTAGAAAAATGGGTTAATGATAATGCTTAACCAAAACATATTTTTAAATTCAAACACATGAAACATTTCACAAACCCATAAGCTCTCAAGATTTCTTGACATGAGCAAGTCCTTTTCACACTTGAAAATAACCAACTTTTCAACAACATAAATTACATTTGATATTCCTCACCAAAGCATCAATTTTTCTTTGCTATAAAATATATTCTTAATCACGAATATTCAAATGATTCAATCTAATGATGCTAAGAGGAGATATTACAACTATGGAGGTCATCACAAATAATCATGAAAATGACTCCAAATATCAACTAGATCAAAAACCAACATGGGAATACATGAATGAGACTATATGTTTGATCAATTGTTAAATTGGTGACAATCTTGGTTGATTAATTATAAATAAAAAATATTGCAAAGGAATGTGAGTAGCAAAGTGTAGATTAACACTTCCCTAAGTTGCCTTCATTAAAGAATAAAATCTTGAGTTGTTGGTTGCACAAGCCATTTCCCAACCTGCATAACAAAAAAGAATGTTATGATATGTTATTTGATAGTTTGGGAAAAACTCTTCCTCTAAATAACTAACGTATTAAAATGAAATTAGACTAAATATAAAACTAAAGACCAATATTAAAAATAATCATAAGAAAATCTTGCTAAGCTACTATAAACTTGAATTATATTGGTTGTCATAAAACTTATGTAAAATCATAATGACAGTTCAGTCATTCAAGTATTCATCTTTCGTTCATCTGGTCAAATCTCATAACTTTCTTCATGAGAAATAAACACTATGTGTTTTCCCACAATATTCCCTTTGATAGGGGACTTAGTGTCGTCTATTGTTGTAAGATTTGGATCCCCTACATAAATCGTCATTTTTGTGGGAATGGAATCAATCAAATTAAACAATTAGAACCATAAAACTTCAATTCCATCTATCTTATAAAGATGATAACATTCCACCACCAAACATTTAGCATGCTTACAAAATAAATGAAAAATTGATTCAAAAATCACCATCATTGCACACCAATGCATTTGTTTCCTCTTGTCATTAATGATAATTATGTGAAACCTCTATGACTATATTCAACCTTATGAGAGGTAAGAGGAAATCACGATGGAAATTGGAAAAATTAAGACACTCTGGTAAGGTACACATAATCTCATATCGCAGCCAAGATGGATTGATTCCCCCCATCATAAATGAAAGATATAATTAGAAATCATGATTCAATGAGGTGACTAAAACCCGATTTCTAATAAGTAGTAAATTGATGTTTGGCATGATGGGAAAAACCATGAAATTGATATCCTCAAGTTCTCGGAAGTTTTCCAAGTAAAGAAACTATAAATTTCACTTTCTTGGGCTTACATATCACATAGAATATGGAGAAAATGAAATGTCGATGAGTGTGTAGCATGTCTCTCTATTATATAGGTTTTACATCCAAAATAAATAAACATATAATCTTAAAAACAAAACCAAGAAAATCATGACCAAGAGAGATCAAATAAAAAAAAATAACCCATACAAGCATATCCTCTTGGGTTATAAGTAAATTGAGTTTTGGTTTAGGGAATGTCGAAGAGTGTGAGACCCAATAGATTGATGAGTTACAACCCACAAGAAATTCACATCTTGAAAATTATTATCATGGCTGAGATGAAAACAAATGTTGAAAACTCAAAATTTAGAATATTAGAAGTTGCATTGACATTTACCACCGAGCTATTTACAACCCCCAAGAATTTGAATTATTTCAACATTGAGATAAGTGGGTAGTACTAAGCCATGATAAAAATCAGATTACTCAATCATTTAACCAGAAGAAGTGACTTAAGATCAGTAAATCCAAAGGGTGGAAAGATACTTTCTAAGAAAAGACTAGGTCTAAAATCCCCATGATTAACCGAACTGGGATTAAACATTCAATTAACTATTGGATTAGTAAATTAAATGATTGATCCCAATAAATTTTCTGAAAGATATTCCAGCAAGAATATTTGTAGAATAATGTTGTCTGAAATTGTCAAAACATATTTCTGAGCAACATGAAAGAATATCTCTTGTTGTTTTATATAAGAATAAATTTGGATTAAGCAAGCTGCAAGATTAGAGGAAAACTCATCCTTAAAAGACTGATTGAATAGAGAATAAGATATGGATATCCAAAGTCCAAAAATTAAAACAATGGGTGTTGAAAGAAAATATCTCAAAAGAAAAATCAGCCAAGCTCACTATGCTAAGAAAAGTCTATACAGAAAATCATGTTGGTTGAAAGTAACCAAAGAAAACAGTCACTGGGTAAGAAACCATTTGGATAACTCCAAACCCAAGAATAATCATCCAAAGAAATTACAAGGAATTGGAGTGGCTTGAATTTCATATGGGAAGAAATTAATACTCACAATTTCAATTCATTGTGTATGGGACAACAAGATATGAGCTCTAAAGAAATTCAATCAAGTAAAATCTTGAAATTAGAATGATGTGGATATAAAGATGGAACAAATATGAGTGCTCATTTTCACCACAAGAACATTCTTTATTTAAAATATCTCACTTGTAAGATGACAAAATGGTTGAAAAAATATTTGACATGGTGAAAAATGAATAAAATCAGTTATCTGAAAATTACCCCAACACATAAAAAGTTTTAAGAATGAAACAAAACATTTTTTTCCCATATCAAAAATTAAATTTGTATTTAAAGATCCATTCAAGGGAAACAATTAGCATGCAATCCTTCTATTCCTTTCCACATTTTCTAAGAAATCCATTTAATATTCAGCGAATAGTAACAAAAAAGAAAAGGCAAACATAAAACTAATTAAAAACTAGAAACCAAAACTAACCATGCAAAGAAAAGACACTAGTTTATTCTATCCTACTCCTATCCTATAGTACATCGGTCAAAAAATGAACTAAGCAAATTCATAATGCCAATGTATCCATCCATGTAATTCCAAGCATGGAAACACATGTTCATCAAAAAGGATCAGTAACACAACTTGGAGAAAAAAATAGAGTAAAAGTAGGAAAAATTAAACTTGAAAATCTCTATCCACCATATTAAATATGTGACAATGATAATTCATGGGAAATTTATCTGAGTAAGATCCCTCCAACCATGCTTCAATGTTATCATAAAATATGGCATGATTATCATAGAATTTATGGAGGGGGTTTAGGGGAAAGTAGAATATCAAATGAGAACCATGTATAGAATAAGTTTGAAGTGTACTTCGTGAGAGAATCTTTGTGTTGATATACTTTTTAATTCATAAAGACAAGCTAAAATAATGAGGGTCTAACATAACCATCGGTCTAGACCGAAGTGTCTCATTGTCTTGGAAAGCTTTCTGGGGTTCATACTTCAAGCAACCATCAACTTGAGATAAATTAGTGGGATCAAATGATATACATGAACTTGCACCCACCATGGTATAAGGCACATATTTAAGACAATGGTAGAATCTACTAACATCAAAAATCTTAACTAAATGGTTAATTAAACAAGAAGACTCCCTATTATCCAAAATGAAGATGAAATAAAAGAAGACATGGTCTGATATACACCTGCTACAACATTTCCTTCATCCCATGAAAAAGGTTGATAAAGCATAAAATTACTAAGTTCATGGGAAGAGGCCTTATCCTCTCTATCTTCCATATGCACATTACCACCATCAAGTACTTTAAAAGGGTTCGATCTTGTCAATTTTATTTGAATAGGTTGATGGGTGTTTTCCTGCAAGATTAAACCATTAAAGAGATCAGAATACAAAAAATAATAAATAGAAGACTTAAGAGAATTAAAAGCCTCTCTTGAATAAGAAATATTTTCAAAAGGGGATTCTTTGAATGATGTTTCATCTTCCTTAAACAAATTGGTGACTAATTGTGAATCAATAGGCTCTAAACTAGGAATGGTTTCCCAGTCAACCCCTTCCTCCTCAACATTGTTTTCCTCTTTCAAGAAAAAAATGGATGGTTGTGTTAAAAGCAATATTTCTTGTATGCTCATTTCTTCTCCTTGAGTGAAATGATCATTGTTGTTGTTTTTCTCTTGCACAATATGTGAATCTAAAATATATTTCAAAACATACTCATGGTTAGAAGAGAGGAGAAAATCACAATAATTTTCAGAACAAGAAGGTTCAATAAATAATCCAACAACATTAGGAAAACATTCTTGATATGTCTCGGTTCAAATAGGAGAGATTACAATAGTAGAAAAACTCGGATCAATAGAAATTAATCTCACTTTATCCATTGGTGAGGAACATATAATGTTATCAGTGCCCATATTTTCTTCATTAATATACTAATCAAAATTTATGTATTGCTCCATACCTTCCTCCTCCATTTATTGTGATGGAAAAGATGAGGTAGGATAATGAGAACCTGACATAACCATCAGTGTGACCCGAAGTGTCATATTATCAGCAGAAAAACCCTCCTCTTGGTCAGCTACAGGAAAATTTGAACTTGAATTTACTACCCAAGAGGTTTCTTTTTCGTCGCAAGGAAGGAAGGGGGGAATGGAATACATATGTTTCTTCAAGAAAAGAATTATCTCTCTGCTCTATATTCCCCCATAGTAAAGAAATATCCAAACATTTTAAGTTCAACTAAATCATTAGTATTTTCAACATTTTCATGTAAATCCAAATCAACATGTAAAGTAGCATTAAGGCTTGATTCATATTCTTCATCCTCCATATAATCTATTTCATTAGTAAGAGAAGTTAAATGGAGAATCAAATAATTGACAGTGGTCCTATCATCCAAAGGAAATCCATAAAAAATATGCATAAATCTAATAAGAAAGTATTCAATAGATTTATCTTTGTTCTTCCTAAGCTCTAATATTTCTGCACACAATTCATCATAATTATAATTCTCAAACGCATGCCAAAATTCATGGATTAACTGCTCCCATGTGTGGATAGAGGCAGCCGACAAAGTTTCACACTAGCTCTTGACTCGGCTTGCGAAATTGAGAGTGAAGAACCTACAAATGATACTTTCATTAGTAATATTCTGAGACAAACAAAATTTCCAAAATTGAAAAATATGTTAGGATGCAGCAATCTCTCCCTCACCATTAAATTTAATTTGTGACAAGAAATGAAAAATATTTCTAGGAGTTTTAAGAGGTACAGTACCAGAAAAGCATCTCCATAAAGGGATATGGAAAGGAGCCATTAATAAATAAATAAAATTTAATAAGAACAAATCCATGGGCTCAACTTGTCATCTGCCCCTCCCTCTAGTTCCATTTCTATTGACATGTCCAAATGGCTTGTCAAGAAGGTAAGGGAGAATGCCCGATTGTAGGTCTCAACTAGACCTACTCTCGTTTGGGGTAGTGTTTCCCACTAGTATGTGGGACTGGTTACCACTAATAATTAAAAATACAAAATGAAAAAGACGGTACTTCGTCCCCCAAAGAATTCTAACTACCCTAAGTCTAATCCAAAATAGAAGCAAACTAACTAATCTAACTACTTCTAATATATCATGCAGAAGAAAAACTAATTAAATGAATACAGTTTGAGATAATATTATTGATAGAAGAAATAGTTCATATCTATCAAAAATGTGTTAAAACAATGAAATTGTGGAACTGATCACAAATAGTTCCAGAGAAGATATATAACTTCATCACTGTATTCATCAGAAATCATAGCAGTATAAGCATTACAAACACTAAGCATAGAAATAATTCATATGATGAGTATCCAGAAAACTTGAATGACAAACACATATCTAGAGTAATCCCACATGCATTTGACAACAACCATGATCTCAAAACACCTTATGCTCTTCATATATCTAGAAATAATAGTAGCATCGGTCTATACAAGGAGAAAAAGTCATTTATTACATTCAATGGTCTTCCTTTTATAAAATAAGGAAGAACTTTCGCATTCTACAAATGTTACATCATTTCAAATTATTTCTTTTGTCTTGTTAGATAAATCAGATTGCCTCAACACCTCTTTTAATTAGTATACAAACATTATGAACAAAATTCAAAAGACTCTTAAGTAATTAAATTATCTCTAAGGAAGTTCATGAGTTACAATTCTAGAAAATTCCTTTCATCCCTCTTCATGTACATTTGCTTCTTTCCTCGAATTTCCTCGGCATTTTTGTTATCAACATGGAGAAAACTATTATACCAAAAGGTTATTCATTGTTTAATATTTCCAACAAGCCATCTTATGCCTAATTTGACCACATGGAGCTCGAGATATGGTTCTCTAAATTCAATGCTTTGCAGTCATCGATTTGTTTTTTCAAGTTAATCTATGTTGTTGATCTGCTAGCTCGGATATTTATCCCACATGCACTAAGGAATTTGATTGTGAAGAGTTTATATGGTTAATCCTCCCCATGTATTTCATATTCAGAGTTAGGAAAGGTATAAAGTGTCAGACCCACATTAGAATTTTGACCACACCTGCAATGAAAATAACCCAGGACTAAAATAATATAATAAGAATTATAACAATAAATACAAAATTTGCATATGTGATAGGCTTGAGGGTTATGGATTCCATGTCAAACATGACATGTCAGTAAGCACGTCGCATGCCACGTTGGAATAACCGATAGAAAAGGATGAAATGTTGGAGACCACGTAGGATGCTAGAAAACCTAGTTCCAATCCGGTGTGCTAAATTCATGGATATACGAATGTTGAGTCATATAGAAAACTCACATCGAGATTGAGATTGCAAGAATTCAGATAAGCCACATGGTGAAGAAAATGAGGTGAAAATGGTGGAGTTCAACCATACCAACTTAAATATTTAAAAGAACAAGTCCATGGTTCCCAGTGGTCCGGTGGCTTAATGGTCCTGTGGTAGAGATTCTATGTTGAAATGTGCGATCATCAAGAATTTCTCAGTGGTCCAATTCCACGTTGGATAGAAACTCACTAGTGCCACATCAACGTCATGAGGGCTTGGTTCCCACTTTAACCAGATCGGCTTAAATATTCAAAAGGATAGCTCCATGGTTCTCGGTGGAATGACGACCCAGTGGCCCAGTAGTCGGGATCAGGTTCTACGATATGACGCGCAAACAACCGTGGTGGCCCGGTGTCATAGTTTCCCAGTGGTCGAGAATGGGATGGTGTGTATTGGGTTATATTGTATGATGCACAAACAACCGTGATGGATCGGTGTCTCGGTTTCCCAGTGGTCAAGATTGGTGTAGTATGGATCGGGTTCTATTGTATGACGCACAAAAAACTATGGTGGCCCGATGTCCCGATTACCCAGTGGTCAAGATCGGGGTAGTATGGATCGCATTCTACAATATGACACACAAAAAATTGAGGTGGCCTCGTTTCCTAGTTGTCTGGATTCCACGTTGGATAGAAACACATCAGTGCAACGTCAATGTCAGATAAAATGGGGCTTGACGCCAGCCTGGCCTGCTCTTTTTCATTAGTAAGATAAGTTAAATGGAGAATCAATTCATTGACATAGGGCCTATCATACAAATGAAATATATAGAAAATATGTATAAATCTAATAAGAAAGTCTTTAAGAGATTCATCTTTGTCCTTCCTTCTATTCCCCATTTATAGGGATAACTAAGGAGATGATGTCACGAGGCCCTTAGGTTGCAGACATGGAGTACCGAGAGATGGATTAACTGACAGTGTCCACATACACATATGGAGACCTGCTCCACCACCATACTTCTCCAATTCATCATGATGGCATTCACCACATCAAATTGTTTCCAGAAGACAGTGGGTGTTGTTCCATGAGGTAGAAGTCAGGTATTGTGGTAAGTGACACCTTAATACTTGAGGCATTTGAATATGTTGCATTAAATTTTCTCTTGATTATAGAACGTCTGCTTGGACATTATGTTGTTGGCCTTGTTTCACCTTGGTGACTGTCATGGTTCCCTATTGTTAGGTTCCTTTTGTCACTTGGGTGAGAAAAAAGAGGACTCTTGATTGCTTAGTTGGACTAGCTAAACAACACAGAACAATGGTTAGCAGGTTAGTGGGTCTACAAGCAATGTAACATATATTAAAGCAAAAGAAATTGATTAACAAAGAAACATGAATTAAACAACTATAAACAAGAGATGAATGACATTGAACACAAATAATGGTTACCCAACAAACAATAGTCTTCTGAAATTGAGAACACCAAGAGGAGAAATGTGGAATTTGTGAATCCCCTATTCCTCCTAAGGGAGATCTCTTGAATCCCTCAAAGTAGAGCTTCTACTCTCCTATTATAACTTGACAATGGTGAAGAAATGTATGGGAAATATTACCAAGAGGTGGAAAGGTTTCCCTTTGCAATACTTTCTCAAACAATTCTTGAGAGAACAAATGGCCTCTCGAATAAGATTTGAACAGCATAACACTACAATGAAATTCTTCTTCTTTTGCATCAAATGATCCTCTATTTATAGGAGGATGGCTAGATATTTTCCAACTACTTTCAACTATGAATGGGGAGACCTTTGTAGGTACCTCCCATCCTTGCAGTGATCCTAAGGTGGAATTTTAGGGTGATTTTGGGGTATGGGAGAGATCCACTTCATCCCAGAAGTGGTTGAGGCCCAACCAAAATAATCAATGCATCATTTCCACATCCACGCGGTTTGCTTGATTGTTAGTCACATGGAGCATGCGTTGTGTGTTTTGTACGCCATGTTAGCCCGTGCGGATGTGTGTGTGTTGTGTTTGTCGAATGTGCACAAAAATTTAGGATCTTTGTGATTATTTGGCCAACCTGATTGTGATCCTCCTGTAATTATTGGTTGTATATTGTATTTGAGTTTATTACTTCTGCATCCATTGATTGTATTTGTATGATCTATTTTTGGCGATAACATATGTCGCTTGATGTGTGAGGTTAGGAGCATATGCATAGCCAAAATACATCAATGTTTCTTTCTACTAAAATTGCCATAAGAATAGGAGAGTTGTTGTTGTTGGTAAGAGGGACGGTGAGAGCGCCCCGTCGGAGGAAAACAAGATTTGAACTAATGCCAACATTCTTCGGAAAACTAAAATGGAAATTTTTGTACAAACAAGGCGAGCATGCCCCATGCTCATGTCATGAAACTAGAAGAATGTGATTGTAACTAAAAATTGTTGATGAAGTGGATGTCTGCATTGCCCTTGGGCATGTCAATCATGATAGATGATGGTTCTGTGAAATGAACTGGCTCTGAATCGAGAAATGGACAATGGTGTGATATATCAATAACTCAAAGGCATTGATGGCCTATAAAATTAAGATCTATTTGGTGAGTACTGAAAACTGCAACGATAGCATAGTTAGACCCAACGTAACATGAAACTTTGTCGGGGACACATTTTAAGGGGATCAATAACATCAGAAAGAAATGACGACTCTTTTTGTGTCATCTAAGACTGTTCCTTGATAGTGGAATCAGAGCCAAGACACTTCCACCTTCCTTGAAACTGGTGTTGATGTCAACAGGGAATGCGGCGCGACTACAAGAAACAAAGGAATTCTCGACATCAATTTGATCAAATGGGTATAAAGGAATGAATGGAGGAGGATATGGATGAAATGGTGACATGAATGATGTTCAAGATGTATGGGACTCAAGAAATTCCTTTGGTTGGGGGGGGGGGGGGGGG
>ML812373.1:195653-214772 GCA_009831015.1 Picea engelmannii
GGGGATGACCAGATATTGGGTAAACTTTGTTGAATGGGTGATACTCCAAAGGAGTGGATGATAGGTCAAAATATGGATTTTTGGGACAAGGGTGTCAGTGATAGTTGGTATTTGGGCTATGATATGGATATCTTTGCAAATATTGTCATGAAAGGGGAATTCCCCAACCAAGGGTGACATGGGTTGTTGTGTGCAAAGGAAAAATATGTCATTGGTTGCGACGGCAAAAATCTACTCTACATGTTGGAATTTGAAATGTTCTTTATACAATTTCCAAATGAATAAAGAATGATTGGGTTGAAAGTACACATACATAAATGAATGCCCCAATGAAGTATGGCTTGGCCTCGTAGGGAACAAGTAGGGGAATGTAATTAATGAAGGGTGGGGGGGCATTGGTGGGTTTCTTTACTAGGTAGATGGATGGAGGATGAAATTGCAGATGGGAAATTGATGTTGGATGAGATGGAAGGTTAACAATAATGTAGAGGTGCATTTAATGTAACCAAAAAACATGATGTGGGAGTCCATAATGGGATGGTTAGCGTGATGATGGGGAAGAAGTCTGAGGTTCTTACTCTGGGGTGTAACACTACCAGGACTCCCAAGCCTAATGGATAGATTAGCATGAGTGTCAATATGCCAAGGGGTAAATATATGTGGGAAAACTCATGGGGGTGATAATGCTACTAGTTGACAATACCTAGATGCAATGGTGGTGATGGTACCACAGAGTCGGATGTGGGGATCCTAAAGGTAAATGTCAAGTTGTATAACTGGGATATGCAATTGTTTGCAGAGGGTGTGAGTGCATGATAGTTGTGAACATATACCTGAAGGGGCCATGGGATGGCCGATACTAAATGGGTTGTATGTCATTGTAACAAATACTTGCGCACATAAAAACCAAAATCCCAACGTGAAAAATATCTGAAAATAAAGAACATATAACAATTATTTGATAATCATGCTAATAAGTGTGGGTACCTATTATTTTAGCATTGGTGGTAACAATGGTCCCTTGATGAAAATTTTGGGTGACCCCCAAAGGAGGCCAAGGAACAATGAGTTCCTAGAAGAGGTAATCTCTGGAGGAGGGTAGGGAACGATGAGTTTCTGGAAAAATGTACTCCCTAATGGAGGCCATGGAACCATGGGTTCTTGAAAAGGAACTTCTGGAAGGAGGATAGGGATCCATGGATTCCCAAACAATGCACTCCCTAAGGGAGGCCATGAAACAATGGGTTCCTGAAAAAGTCACTCCCTGAAGGAGGTTGGGGAACTATGGGTTCTCGAACAAGGAACTCCCTAAGGGAATCCATGGAACAATCGGTTCCTGGAAAAGGCACTCCCTGAAGGAGGCCACATAACAAAGAGTTCTTGGAAAAGGCACTCCCTAAAGGAGGTCATGTTGCCCTTATGGGGGTAACTAAAAATGACCAAGGCTAAGGGGGCCTTGCCACTTGGGTGAGAAAAAGAAGTACCCTTGATTGCTTAGTTGGACTAGCTAAACAACACAGAACAATGGTTAGCATGTTAGTGGGTCTACAAGCAATGTAACATATACTAAAGAAAAAGAAATTGATTAACAAAGAAACATGAATTAAACAACTATCAACAAGAGATGAATGACATTGAACACAAATAATGGTTACCCATTAGACAATAGTCTTTTGAAATTGAGAATATCAAGAGGAGAAATGTGGAATTTGTGAATCCCCTATTCCTCCTAAGGGAGATCTCTTGAATCCCTCAAAGTAGAGCTTCTACTCTCCTATTCTAACTTGAAAATTGTGAAGAAATGTACGGGAAATCTTACCAAGAGGTGGAAAGATTTCCCTTTGCAATACTTGCTCAAACAATTCTTGAGAGAACAAATGGCTTCTTGAAGAAGATTTGAACAACATAACACTACAATAAAATTCTTCTTCTTTTGCATACAATGATCCTCTATTTATAGGAGGATGGATAGATATTTTACAACTACTTTCAAATGTGAATGGGGAGGCCTTTGTAGGTACCTAGCATCCTTTCAGTGATCCTAAGGTGGAGGCCTTTGTAGGTCCCTTGATGTGTGAGGTTAGGAGCATATGTATAGTCTTTCTACTGAAATTGCCATAAGAAAAGAAGAGTTGTTGTTGTTGGTAAGAGGGACGGTGAGAGCGGCCCGTTGGAGGAAAACAGGATTTGAACTAATGCCAAAATTCTCCTGAAAACTAAAATCAAAATTTGTGTACAAACGAGGCGAGCATGCCCCATGCTCATGTCATGAAACTAGAAGAATGGGATTGTAACTGAAAATTGTTGATGAAGTGGATGTTTTCATTGCCCTCGAGGGCGTCAATGATGATAGATGATGGTTCTGTGAAATGAATTGTATCTGAATCAAGAAATGGAAAATGGTGTGATATGTAGATAACTCATAGGCATTGATGGCCTAGAAAATTCAGAGGTATTCGATGAGTACTGAAAACTGCAACGATAGCATAGTTAGACCCACCGTAACATGAAACTTTGTCGTGGTCAAATTTTAAGGGGATCAATAATATCATAAAGAAATGATGACTCTGTTTGTGTCATCCAAGACTATTCATTGATAGTTGAATTAGATCTAAGACACTTCCACCTTCCTCAGAACTGGTGTTGACGTTGACAGGGAATGGGGCGTGACTACAAGAAACAAAGGAATTATTGGCATCAATTTGATCAAATGGGTATCAGGGAATGAATGGAGGAGGATATGGATGAAATGGTGACATGAACAATGTTCAATATGTATGGGACTCAAGAAATTCCCTTGGTTGGGGGGGTAATAATGACGATAGAAACCATAAAACATGATTCGATGTCAAGGAGATGACCAAATATTGGGTAAACTTTGTTGAATGGGCGATACTGCAAAGGAGTGGATGATAGGTCAAAATATAGATTTTTGGGACAAGGGTGTCAGTGATAGTTGGTATTTGGGCCATGATATGGATATCTTTGCAAATATTGTCATGAAAGGGGAATTCCCCAACCAAGGGTGACATGGGTTGTTGTGTGCAAAGGAAAAATACGTCGTTGGTTGCGACGACAAAAATCTACTCTACCTGTTGGAATTTGAAATGTTCTTTATACAATTTCCAAATGAATAAAGAACGTTTGGGTTGAAAGTACACGTACGAAAATGAATGCCCTAGTGAATTATGGCTTGGCCTCGTAGGGCACAAGTAGGGGAACGTAATTAATGAAGGGTGGGGGCCCCATTAGTGGGTTTCTTTACTAGGTAGATGGATGGAGGATGAAATTGCAGATGGGAAATTGATGTTGGATGAGATGGAATTTTAACAATAATGTAGAGGTGCATTTAATCTAACCAAAAAACATGATGTGGGAGTCCATAACGGGGTGGTTAGCATGATGATGGGGAAGAAGTGTGAGGTTCTTACTCTGGGGTGTAACACTACCAAGACTCCCAATCCTACTGGATAGAATAGCATGAGTGTCAATATGCCAAGGGGTAAATATATGTGGGAGAACTCATGGAGGTGAGAATGCTACTGATTGATAGTACTTGAATGCAATGGTGGTGATAGTACCACAGAGCTGGATGTGGGGATCCTAAAGGTAAATGTCAAGGGGTATAGCTGGGATATACAGTTGTTTGCAAAGGGCATGAGTGCATGATAGTTGTGAACATATACCTAAAGGGGCCATGGGATGGCTGATACTAAATGGGTTGTATGTCATTGTAACAAATACCTGCACACATAAAAACCAAATACCCAGGGTGAAAAATATCTGAAAATAAAGAACATATAACAATTATTTGACAATCATGCTAATAAGTGTGCATACCTGTTATTTTGACATTGGTGGTAACAATGGTCCCTTGATGAAAATTTGGGGTGACCCCTGAAGGAGGCCAAGGAACAATGAGTTCCTAGAAGAGGTAATCCCTAGAGGAGGGTAGGGAACGATGCATTTATGGAAAAAGGCACTCCCTGATGGAGGCCAGGGAACCATGGGTTTTTGAAAAGGAACTTATGGAAGGAGGCCAGTGATCCATGGGTTCCCAAACAAGGAACTCCCTAAGGGAGGCCATGAAACAATGGGTTCCTGAAAAAGGCACTCCTTGAAGGGGGTCGGGGAACTATGGGTTCTCAAACAACGCACTCGCTAAGGGAATCCATGGAACAATCGATTCCTGGAAAAGGCACTCCCTGAAGGAGGCCACATAAAAAAGGGTTCCTCGAAAAGGCACTCCCTGAAGGAGGTCACGTTGCCCTTATGGGGGTAACTAAAAATGACCAAGGCTAAGGGGCCTTGCCACTTGGGTGAGCAAAATGAGGACCCTTGATTGCTTAGTTGGACTAGCTAAACAACATAGAACAATGGTTAGCAGTTTAGTGGGTCTACAAGCAATGTAACATATATTAAATCAAAAGAAATTGATTAACAAAGAAACATGAATTAAACAACTATCAACAAGAGATGCATGACATTGAACACAAATAATGGTTACCCAACAGACAATAGTCTTCTAAAATTGAGAACACCAAGAGGAGAAATGTGGAATTTTTGAATCCCCTATTCCTCCTAAGGGAGAGCTCTTGAATCCCTCCAAGTAGAGCTTCTACTCCCTTATTATAACTTGAAAATGGTGAAGAAATGTATGGGAAATCTTACCAAGAGGTGGAAAGTTTTCCTTTTGCAATACTTGCTCAAACAATTATTAAGAGAACAAATGGCTTCTCGAACAAGATTTGAACAGCATAACACTACAATAAAATTCTTCTTCTTTTGCATACAATGATCCTCTATTTATAGGAGGATGGCTAGATATTTTCCAACCAGTTTCAAATGTGAATGGGGAGACCTTTGTAGGTACTTCTCATCCTTTCAATGATCCTAAGGTGGAATTTTAGGGCAATTTTGGGGTATGGGCGAGATCCACTTCATCCCAGAAGTGATTGAGGCCCGACCAAAATAATCAATGCGTCATTTCCACATCCACGTGGGTTGCTTGATTGTTAGTCGTGTAGAGCACGCACTGTGCATTTTGTACGCCATGTTAGCTCGTGCGGATGTGTGTGTTGTCTTTGTTGAATGTGCACAAAAATTCAGGATCTTTTTGCATAGTTTTGTGATTATCTGGCCAACCCGATTGTGATCCTCCTGTAATTATTGGTTGTATGTTGTATTTGTGTTGATTATTTCTTCATCCATTGATTATATTTGTATGATCGATTTTTTGGCGATAGCATATGTCCCTTGATGTGTGAGGTTAGGAGCATATGTATAGCCGAAATACATCAATGTTTCTTTCTACTAAAATTGTCATAACAATAGGAGAGTTGTTGTTGTTGGTAAGAGGGACAGTGAGAGCAGCCCATCAAAGGAAAACGGGATTTGAACTAATGCCAACATTCTCTGGAAAAATAAAATGGAAATTTGTGTACAAAGGAGGTGAGCATGCCCCATTCTCATGTCATGAAACTAGAAGAATGTGACTGTAACTGAAAATTGTTGATGAAGTGGATGTCTGCATTACCCTCGGGGGCGTAAATGATGATAGATGATGGTTCTATGAAATGAACTGGCTCTGAATCGAGAAACAAACAATGGTGTGACATGTCGATAACTCAAAGGCATTGATGGCCTAGAAAATTCAGAGGTATTTGGTGAGTATTGAAAACTGCAACGATAGCATAGTTAGACCCATCGTAACATGAAACTTTGTCAGGGTCAAATTTTAAGGTGATCAATAACATCATAAAGAAATGATGACTCTTTTTGTGTCATCTAAGATTGTTCATTGATAGTGGAATCAGAGCCAAGACACTGCCACCTTCCTCGGAACTGGTGTTGACGTCGACAAGGAATGGGGCGCGACTATAAGAACAAAGGAATTCTTGACATCAATTTGATCAAATGGGTATCAAGGAATAAATGGAGGAGGATATGGATGAAATGGTGACACGAACGATGTTCAATATGTATGGGACTCAAGAAATTCCCTTGGTTGGGGTGGGGGGGGGGAGGAAATAATGACGGTAGCAACCATAAAACATGATATGGTGTCAGGGGGATGACCGGATATTGGGTAAAAAAAATTGAATGGGTGATACTCAAAGGAGTGGATGATAGGTCAAAATATGGATTTTTGGGACCAGGGTGTCAGTGATAGTTGGTATTTGGGCCATGATATGGATATCTTTGCAAAGATTGTCATGAAAGGGGAATTCCCCAACCAAGGGTGACATGGGTTGTTGTGTGCAAAGGAAAAATACGTCGTTGGTTGTGACGACAAAAATATACTCTACCTATTGGAATTTGAAATGTTCTTTATACAATTTCCAAATGAATAAAGAATGAATAAAGTACACGTACAGAAATGAATGCCCCAATGAAGTATGGCTTGGCCTCGTAGGTAACAAGTAGGGGAATATAATTAATGAAGGGTGGGGGGCGCATTGGTTATTTCTTTACTAGGTAGATGGATGGAGGATGAAATTGCAGATGGGAAATTGATGTTGGATGAGATGGAAGGTTAACAATAATGTAGAGGTGCATTTAATGTAACCAAAAAACATGATGTGGGAGTCCATAATGGGGTGGTTAGCATGATGATGGGGAAGAAGTGTGAGGTTCTTACTCTGGGGTGTAACACTACCAGGACTCCAAAGCCTAATGGATAGAATAGAATGAGTGTCAATATACCAAGGGGTAAATATATGTGGGACAACTCATGGAGGTGAGAATGCTATCAGTTGACAATACCTGGATGCAATGGTGGTGATGGTACCGCAGAGTCGGATGTGGGGATCCTAAAGGTAAATGTCAAGGGGTATAGTTGGGATATGCAGTTGTTTGTAGAGGATGTGAGTGCATGATAGTTGTGAACATATACATGAAGGGGCCATGGGATGGCCAATACTAAATGGGTTGTATGTCATTGTAAAAAATACCTGCGCACATAAAAACCAAATACCCATCATGAAAAATATCTGAAAATAAAGAACATATAATAATTATTTGATAATCATGCTAATAAGTGTGTGTACCTGTTATTTTAACATTGGTGGTAACAATGGTCCCTTGATGGAAATTTTGGGTGACCCCCAAAGGAGGCCAAAGAACAATGAATTCCTAGAAGAGGTAATCCCTGGAGGAGGGTAGGGAACAATGAGTTTTTTTTAAAAGGCACTATGTGATGGAGGCCATGGAACCATGGGTTCTTGAAAAGGCACTTTTGGAAGGAGGCCAGGGATCCATGGGTTCCTAAACAAGGAACTCCTTAAGAGAGGCCATGAAACAATGGGTTCCTAAAAAAGGCACTCCCTGAAGGAGGTCGGGGAACTATGGGTTCTTGAACAAGGCACTCCCTAAGGGAATCCATGGAACAATCAGTTCCTAGAAAAGGCACTCCCTGAAGGAGGCCACATAACAAAGGGTTCCTAGAAAAGGCAATCCCTAAAGGAGGGCACATTGCCCTTATGGGGGTAACTAAAAATGACCAAGACTAAGGGGGTCTTGCCACAAGAAGTAATGAAACTATCTTGGTGGATCATTTCGATTAGGCCATGTGGCTTGTAATCACATGATGTCTCGGGGCACTGGACATAATGTCGTGGTATAAGGGTCCCTACAAAGGGTATATTGTTGGTTGGTGTTGTGTCAAGAGCTAGGTATTATGGAACCAAGGTGGGAAGTGGTATTGCCCCCTGTATTATGATATGAGGACTAGGGGAAGGGTTGTTGCCAAATACCCAAAATTATGGACCAAAGGTAAAATAGCAGGCAGTTTAAAGTTAAACATCCACAAACGATGATCTGAAATAGTGTATCGGATTCATCATTTTGTGTAATATCCCTAGTGGGGTTTGGGACTTTAAATTGTGTGGAAACATCTCATATATGGGCATGATTGGTCATCATGGAACTAGAGTCCCTCATATCGTTGTCAATGTTTAGATATGATCTTATTTGAGAGGGAGTAATGACCTTATAAAGGGATATTATATTATAGAGTGCACCAATTGAATTGTTAGGACCCTGCAAGCAATGGAAAAGAGAACCTAGATGGAGGTTATCACTAGAATCACTGAAAGAAGTAGTGGCCTCAAAGAATTCTTCCACTTCTGGGAAGAATGTAGTTGAGAGTTCATGGTTTCTTTTTGGATTGGGGGAAGAAACATGCATGGATTCCTCCAAGGGTCAATGAATATGCCCAACCTCCAAGGCCAAGTGGTGAGGAGGTGTTTCTAGAGGCATGGGATCATTTTTAGTGGGAGTGGATGTTGCAAAACTAGTGATAGTTGAAACATAGTGCATGGACTCAATGTGAGCAACATGATGTGAGATGTTATTTTGAGAATCTTGTGGAGGGGGATCAATGTAGGAGAGTTGATCGATTGTGATGATGCATCCCTTGTGTGGGAATATCATGACTCGAAAGAGTGAAGACACCACAACACTCATGGCATAGATGAAATCACGACCCTAGAGAATATTGTAATCCATCGAACAATCCATGACAACAACAATGATCAAAACCATCTTACCACCTAACTAAATGGGGAGATTAGGTAAGAGCCCTAAGGGGGAACAAATTCTACCATCAAAGGATATTAACTCCATCATCGATGGGATAAGAGTGGGGGAGCCTAATTGTTTCCAAGTTGAAGAGGAAATCATGCATGTGGATTCCCAATCATCTATAATGCACTGATAAAATGTAAAGTTTTTAATGATGACATGTATTTGAAACGGGGTAGAAGATGGCAATCGTGCTTGGATAAGTTGATCTCAATCAAGGGTGATGGCCCATGATGGGTGTGGGTATAAACTTCCATCTTCCTAAAAGGATAATATCTAGTAGATATTGTGGTACTAGAGGTGGGAGGGGTGCCCCCAAGTCTATATAACTGAGCTTCAGTCATGAGGTAGATTGGGTGTGAAGGGGGGTTACCCATGTGAGGGGTAACAAATGATGTCCAGGTGCATGGAACCTCACTTGATGGAGTAATGGGTGCATGTTGGGTGTTAATAACTCCTTTAAGTGGAATCGAGTTTTGGAGAAATGTTGGTGGTGGTGGTGGCATATAGTTGGGAGGTACCTTCGGTGTTCTTTGGGGTGGGGGATTTATAGATTCCTTCATGTTGGAAGATTGCTTGTTGTCATTGATATCAACCCTAGTTATTGGTTGTAGTCATTGATGTCAACCCTATACATTGGCTTTTGGACCCAATAGTTGATCAAAGTAGATAGACATGAAGGAAATTAAACATCCAGGTACAACACCCATAGATTGATAGTATAAGTCATGTTTTTTCTGGTGGTATGTGGCACGTCACGTGGATCCTCGCGATTGAGGAGAAATGATTTTTTGAAGATGACAATGTGAATTGAAGCAAAAACTACATGTCGGCCCTAATGTTAAAAGGAAGTGACATAAAGGGTATAAATACATCTCATTATACATTCAATTTTGAAAAACACACAAGTTTGTTAATGAAAAAGGAGATATAAATCGAATTTCAGAGGAAATATGAAGTAAAGAAGGCTGAATTTCAAGGGAGGATGAAGTCTTTTGGTGATTTGTTCGAAGGTATGTTATTTACATGTCATCTTACCATTTTCAATATAACTTTGTTTCTAGAATGATTCAGATGGTGAAATTTGTATTCTATTGTGAAGACATATATAGGTACCTATGTTAAAAATTTCATCTTTTTATTCGCTATAATTTTTTAGATACACTCTATGGAAGATAGGGTTTTTGACTAGTCCTGAAGCTAGTCATAAATAGGTGTTCTGGGTAAAACAGTCATAACGTCTTCATAGAGAATCCAAATGAAGTGAGACCAATTACATCGGAAAGAGTACGGGTTGTAGTTTCCTGTGTATGAATTTCAGAATCCGATGTTAAATATTGAGCGCGGGGAATTCTGTACAAGTTCGCTCTCTTGAATAAACCAGAATTGAATAAGGTCTACCATTTTCTCTATAACTCCTTTTCTGGGAGGATTCAAGGAGTGAAATTGGAGGAGTTTCAGAGAATACATTGAGTAATATTATCTACAGGATCATATATTCCAAGAAGTGAATAATTTCATAAGTTGAAGAAGTCTCAGGAAGCATTATCAGGTTCTATGTGATGGTTGGTTGATGGTGATAATTTAATGTAAAGTTTTAAAATCTCTCATATCTTCTTGGTTGGAAGGAAGGGGAAAGGATGGAGAGGTCAACCCTCTCTTGATATTGGATGATTGTATCTTCCTTTTGAGGTTTATCCCTCTCTTTATATTTGGAAGTTGTAGCTACCTTTGGAAGTCATTACTTCCCTTGAACAACAACTATTGATTATTTCTCATATATTGTGCATGGTGTATTGTGGTGTATTGGTGTAACTCTTCTACTATTGTTCATTGCTCATTGGATATAATTGAATATATAATCTGGTTGAAGTATAAATTGAAAATGTTTTCAAATTGTACTTGATATTGATTCACCCCCCCTCTCAGTATCAACAATTTGTATCAAAGCAGGTTGCCTTCAGAATAGTGTAACTACTGGAAGGAAAATCCTGAGTAGAGATGGATGACCATGAGCACATTTCAAATGGGATTCAATGATTTGATGGAAGAAATTATGCATACTAGAGTGAGAGAGTGAAAAATTACCTAATAGCTTTGGGAGTAGACATTTGGTACTCAGTTGTAAATGGCTATGTAATCCCAAATAATGCTCCAACCGATCCAACTGAGAAGAAACCTATGAGTTGTAATTCAAAAGCCAGACATGTTATTCTAGGAGCATTTGCACCAACCATTGCTAGCAAAGTGATGGGTTGTAGCAATGCTAAATAGGTATGGGACAAAATCAAGAGTATCTATGAAGGTGATCCAAAAGTTAAGTAGGTCAAGCTTCAACGACATAGAGCAGAATTTGAAAATTTGAAGATGGATGAAAAGGAAGATAGTGCAACCTATTTTCTTAGAGTTGATGAAGTTGTTAATGCTATCAGAGGATTAGGTGAAGAGCTCAATGAATCCTTGGTTGTACAAAAAGTGTTGACATCACTTCTCTTGAAGTATTATGCTAAGGTCTTCGCCATTGAAGAAACTAGGGACTTGACCAAAATGACAATGGATGAATTACATGGGTCTCCTATAGCATATGAAATGAGAACAGGTACAGAAAGTGACCAACCAAACAATGAAGCAACCTTTAAAGCCATAAATAAGACAAAAGAAAAGGATAATGACCTTGATGAAGAAATAGAAAATTTCGTAAGAAGGGTCCATAAGGGAACTGGAAGATACAAAGGTAGGTCTCATCTCAAATGCTTTAACTGTGGTGGAATAGGACATATTGCTGAAAAATGCTACTATAAAAAGAGAAGTCTCAACAATAAAAAGAGATTCTACTCCAAGGATGATGACATCTCCTCATATGAGAGTGATGAAGAAGATAATGATGGAGGAGAAGTCTTCTTCATAACCCAAGAAACTCGGGATGATGATCACAAGAGTTATAAACAAGAAGAAATCATTTATGAACAAGATTCAGATGAAGAAACCAACCTTGATTCCTTTTGGGGATACAAAGACAACGCAGAGAGTGAACAAGAAGATGAGAATCTTGAAAAGTTGAAGCATGTTGAAACTGAAAATAGCAAGCTTAGAAACAAAAACATAATACTAAAAGGTGAATTGAGTAGTTGTGAAGAAGAGAATTACAAGCTTGAAAAGACCATTGTTAGCTTGAAGGAACAATTAGAATATTATGAGAAATTGAAAGCAAAATTGGATCACACAGAAGGGGAGCTATTATTGGCAATAGAAAAGTTGAAGAAGTTCGAAAAAAGAACTGAAAAATTAGATGAGATCCTTAGCAGTCAAAGATCTCCAAACGACAAGATAGGACTAGGATACAATGATAGTTTGAAGACAACAAAACAAGAGAAGGAAGATGAAAATGATGAAACCAACACTCCATAACAAGTTGAACAACAAGGTAGAAGACTAGAATTCGAATGGAATGAGATATCAAGAAGATCCTCTTCCATCGAGTATGAAAGAAATCATTATGAAGAAAACTACAGAAGAATAGATCGTGAACCCAGATGGACCACACCACAAAGAAGATCACTTACTCCCAGGTATCAAAATTTCTTTCTTGGACATTGTTATACTTGTGGAAATTTTGGACACAAGGCAATCAATTGTAGAATCAATGAAAGGAATAACTACGCAAGATACATGAATGGTGAAAATAGTAGATATGGAAATGTTTGTAGACCTGTCAACAGAAATTATAATCCATTTGACCCCTTAATGGATCAAAATATTGTATGCTACAAGTGCAATAATCTTGGTCACAAAGCACGAGATTACAGAGAGATGAAGGAAGCTAATCCTCTGCCAAATGTCCCTATACCAACTACAATGTGGAAAAGGAAAGAAATTCCACACAATGAAAATTGTCGAATAACATTGGTCGCTAAAGAATGTAAAGAAGAAAATGAATGGTTCATAGACAATGGGTGCTCATCTCATATGATCGAAGATCAAATCAAATTTGTCAGCTTGAAGAAAAAGGGTGGAAATGTTGCTTTTGGAGATGACTCATACACCAAAATACTCGGAAATGGAACTGTAAATCTTGGAAGTGAAAATGTAAAAGCAGGAAAAGTCCTATTGGTTGAAGATCTGAAGCATAATCTCCTCAGTGTCAACAAAATATGTGATCAAGGATACACTCTTATGTTTGACTCCCAAAAATGTAAAATCAGAGAAAAGAACTCAGGAAAGTTGGTTGCAACTGCAACAAGAAGACCGAACAACATATACATCCTAGACATGAAGAAGATAGAGAAGATAGAAGCCACACAGAAGGATTCCAAGGAAGAAAAAGTCTCAAAGACCAAAAATAAGGATGAAGTATTATTGAGTGTCACATGTTCAAGGGGAGAAACCATAAAGAAGAAGGTCACCTTATGCCATTGAACTCAGGGGGAGCAGCCCCACCCTTGGGGAGTGTTGGGCCCGAGATATGATCACTTTTATGACGGTTATTATACACTTTTGTCACATGTACATATGTGTTTTTCATATTTTAAAGGAACTTTTTGAAGAATTTCATGATAAAATGGTATGATTGCCATAAGGTACGTGTAATTCATGTTTAATGATTGAATCAAGTATAATTCATCATGTTTTATGATTTCTAAGAGCTAATTCACGTTTTTTCGTGTTACAGGGCAAAAACGCACTACGTTTCTATTTCTAACACTTGATCCGACACTCTGTCCAACACTGCGTATTGCACAAAAACGCAAGGTGACTTGGAGGTTAAGGTATTGGTGGCCAGTGATGACCAAATCGAGCACATGGGTTTTGTTTATCCTTGCCCCTATAGCTACTGAGCTCCAGACAACTCAGTTTCAGTTGTCCAAAGAGGGCGATTATTGGCTCGCTTCGTTTTATCAGTTAGGGCATCATTTATTGTAATTTGTCGAATTTAGAAGTGGTTTGACCCTCCTGTGGTCGACCACTTGGTCTGTAAGCTTATAAATATCACTAGGATGGTCAGATGATTGTTAAGTAGCATAACCAAGTAGAAGAACCAGTGTATTGGAGACAAACTCATTTTTCTCTATTTTTGAGTTTTTACATTACCAGAATTATGCCAGAACTGTGTTTTCAAGTTTTAATGGTGAATTCATCTTGTTAAGCTCGTGGTGTGATTTTAGGGAGTGACCACGACTTGCTGGAGGGGCCACCAACAGTCTGATAATTGTCTTCATGTTTATTTATGCATTTCTTAATTTAATTGCTCTTTTTATTTTCTGTACATGCATGCTTTTTTATTGTGTTAACTAGTTTGTTGTAGTTTAATTGTTTTAATTTTTTTGCAGGTTAGAATGATGAGATGTATTAGCATGCACTGATATTGTAGACTAGGAACATACTTGCAAGTCTCTATACTAACCTCATGTGCATTTAGATGTTAGATCATGCTTGATTTATGATTTTATAGTCTAGTTTAAAACATAGTTTAATTAGAATAGAACATAGTTTGATTTGGGTTTTCTTTGACAAGGATTGATGGATGGATAGAGTTAATTCCAGATTTTTATTATAGCTTGTTTACTTCAGTTTTATATAGATCTCATTTAATTAGTTGTTGGTTAATATAGATTGTTAATTTACTTTCTAATATCATAGTTTAATTTATGTTTTTAATTATTTCCTTATTGCAGTTTGAATGGTTAGAGTAGACATAGTATAGTTTTGTTTTACGCAATTTCCTTTCCTAGAATTAAAATGCAATTAAATTTCTTAGTTAAATAATGATGATCTTGTTATATTGTTGATGGTTTATACATGAATATGCAGGGTATTTAACATTATTTTTGTCATGGCTAAATTCTCATTGGATTGTTTAATCCATACCTTTCATTTTGCCATTGAGATTAGTATTGAACTTATACCATTGGAATTGTCCTTTGTTGTAAAGTGCCATCGAGATATTATCCGACACCGAAGACATTCACACAACCACCAACATTATATTTGAATTGTCATAGGTTAAAGAATAGTTTTCTTGCTTTCATAGAGATAGTTTCTTGCTTTCATAGCTTAGAAAATAGTTTTATTGTTGTTGTAGGATAGATAGACTTTGCTTTTATAGATTAGAAAGTAGTTTGCTTATCATAGATTAAGAATTAGTTGTTAATCTTTCTTGCTTTCAATAAAATAGATTTCCTTTCATGCATTAGAAATAGTTTTGCATTAAGCATTTAGTCCACTTGCCTCTTAGGCTAGATAGTTGTTCAATGAGAAGTTTTACTTGCAGTAGTTAGTTGTTTTTGCTTACTTGTCGTTTGCTTTAGTAGGTTAGTTAGGTGTCTTTGCTTACTTGTATTTTTATTTAGTAGGTTAGTTAGGTGTCTTTTATTGCTTGTCTATTTGCTTTAATAGGTTAGATAGGTGTCTTTTCTTTCTTGTTTATTTATTTGTTTTCATAAGGTAGTTGCTCATTGAATGTAGGTTGGCAAGTTAGAGAAGTTTGTTTTTGTCATTTGCTTATTATGCTTAGTAGTCTTCCTTTGTTTATTGTTGAACTAGTTTGTTTTACATAGGGTTTTACTTGCTTTCTTAGGAACTATCCATCGATCCTTGGCCCAAAAGTACTTAGGTTACTTAGTTTCGATTTGCTTAGTAGGGTTTGTTCATTGGATAGTTTTGCTTGAGTAGATTAGTCTTAGATAGCTACCTTCATTAGTTAGATTATACTCCTACCAGCCTTCTACCTTTGGCATATATTTTGCTACAACTCTAAGTTTACTTACCCCAGGTTGACAATTTAATTGAGGGTTTTTACTGTGTTTTTAGTGCATATACAACACCCATCATTTTTGGCGTCATTGTTGGGGATTTGTCTCAAGGTAAGAAGTAATTAGGAATTAGATCATTTCTAGACCTTAGCATTAGTTTGGTGGCGGGGGAACTTTAAGACAAGAGGTAAGAACCTGTGCATCTGCTATAGCAGGTTCCCCCAAACCCAATGGTAGTTTTTCTTTTTGTTTTTATTTTTCATGAATAGACCTAGGAACCAGATGGTAGCTTTTTTTTTTGTTTTTGCTTTCTTTCATGAATAGGCCTAAAGACCCACAAGGTAGATACATTAAATCAAAATCAGAACTTTCAACCAAGGTTCCTTCCGATCTCTTTAGGGGAAGGAATGTTCCGCTTATAAAATCCACAGACCAATACCAAAAAACAGGAGCTAGCTCAACTCAAAGAGCTAAAATAGTTTCTGAAGAGACTAACACAGGGAATGATATAGAACAAGAAATTAAAGCATCAATCATATTAGGACAGGAGGCAAGACCACTCGATCCTTCCGCAAAACCAAACAATATAACCTTCTCTTTTACACCACCACTAGGGGACCCTAACTTTAAAGATATCATAGACCCTGAATAGGTGAATCTTTTGTTTGGTAGTTCAGCCAATGTGATTATCTCTCAAATTGACACAAAAGCTTTGGCACCAATAGTCTCAACCGACTCGAATAGAGTCCCAGACATCCAATCCATAGGAAGACCTTTCCATCAAAGGGCAACCTTGTTTTCTTCAAAAGTAAAACCACCTAGGTACTCTCTTTTCAGAAATCAAGCCAATATGGATGATCAGGAAGACCATAACAATGTAAGACATGGAGAGGAAGAAGAAACTAGAAACCAAACCAAAACTACCTTCGGGTTTCCGATTTTAGACACCACTCTGAATGTCAACATGAAGAATATTCCTCTCTCAACACTGCCTACCTTTTACGATAAAAACAGTGAAGATCCAGACACCTTCCTATTTAAATTTGACATCTTGTGTAGAAGTTACAACTACATACAAGATGCCCAGAAATTAAAACTTTTTACTGCCACCCTTAAAGACTTTGCACTAAGATGGTTCATGGGGTTGGGAGAATCCAGTATTAGGTCTTGGGAAGCCATGAAAGACATATTTCTCAAGAAGTACCAAGACTACTACAAGACCAAAGAGTCTCGTAATGACATTTTTAAAATCCAACAATTAGAAGACAAGACCCTCGAAGATTATATGGAAATATTTGGTTATATCTCCTAGAAGTCAAAATACCATGACCTCCCAAAGGATGCAATTAGGGCTCTTTTCCTTAAGGGAATTTCAGAAGAATATTTAGAGATGTTTAACCTAATGGAATCAGGTGACATCTCTCATAAACCTTTTGCTGAAATATGGGAAATGTGTAAAAATTACTCAAGGAGTAGAGCCAAAACGGGAAAGAATGTTCGGGGCCCTTACAATAGAAGCTTAAAACCAGTTAGTTCAGGTGGTATTACGAGAGCAGATATAGGGAACCTTTTAGAAAACTTTAAGACTGACATCTTAACCACAATAGGTTCCCAGTTGGATACCCTTAAACTCAAAATGAAACAGGAGGAGGAAAATGTAGCAATGAGCATATATTGCCCAAGATGCAGGAGGAAGCATTCCTCAAGAGAATGACCATTAGATAACATTTCAGTTTGTGGCTTATGTACAGAAGACTATGTGACTGAAAAATGTCCATCATTGCCCAGTTTATTAGCCATCTATAGGAGTGGATATCCTGGGGAGTCTTCTTATGCACCTAGGAGGCCATCGCAGCCTAGGAATCAACCCACATACTCAGATCTACAGTCTCAAGTTCCACCCTATTATCAACAACAACAGTGGAACTCACGAGGTTGGAAAAAATGGTCTACTCAGTACCAACGTCCTTGGATTCAAGGATGGAGGGGAGGACACAACCAAGGAAACCCTCAAGCTCCACCTATCTCTATGTCCAACCATCCTTATCATTAGTTCTCATTGAAAACTCCGCAACTTTTGCCAGGTTTTGTTCCACCACCTTTACCTCCTATTCCACAACAACAACCGCTACAATTTCAAAATGCAAGCTCCCCGAGACCGACACTATTACCGGCACATCCAGTGTCGAACCCCAATAATAAGCCCCCTCAACCTCTTAACAATGTTGAGATGCAAGCCTTCCCGACATATGTTATTACTCATCTTCCATTACAGGAAATTCAACTAAGATCGGGAAAAGTTCTAGATAGGTAGAGACCTTCAATAGTCATCCAGGAAGAAGAAGAAGAAGAAACCATCAAACAACCCATGGATGACACTAAGTGGGAATATGTTATTATCCTGAAGAATCAAGAACACAAGCTTCCCCAAAATGAACCTTCACAAATTACGAAGGTCCCTCCTTATCCAGACCGATTGGTAATAGAGAAACCTACCACTCGACCGGAATTTGACATTTTGAATGAATTGAAAAATATATGTGTCAAGATTCCCCTACTTCAATCCATTAAAGACATTCCAATATATAGTAAGGTAGTCAAATAATTGTGTATTAAGAAGCCAGGTAGGAAGCAAAAGGACCCTCCTACAGTACATTTGGTAGGAGGAATTTTCAAATACATATCAGAACAGCCAAAACTAGCAAAATATGGGAACCTAGGAAACCCCGTAGTGACCATAACCATTAATGAGGTCTCCATTGTAAACACTCTCATAGACCTAGGGGAAGCCATCAATGTTATGACCGCTACTACCTTGGAACAATTATAGTTACAACCTCTTCTTCGGCCTACCCCAACCATTTTGGAATTAGCAGATAAAACTAGGGTTATACCTGAAGGAATTTTAGATGATATCATGGTTACTTTAGCCTCATGGGAGTACCCAGTAGATTTTCTTGTCATTCACTCAAAGAATCCTACCAAAGGCCACCCCGTTATTTTGGGAAGACCTTCGCTAGCCACAGCTAATGCATTTATTGGTTGTAGAGAAGGAGAAATGACCATCTTGAATGGTCTCTCTATCCAGAAGCTCACCATTTACCCTCCAGCTCAACTTATTATGGACAATATATGGTGGATTGAATGTCCATATGAAAATGAAGACTGGGAAGAACTTGTATTGCCTAGTGACCATGCAAGGGCACTTCAGAAGAATACACCAGAAAATGTGCTAAACCAGTTCATTTCTGCTATCACATGTGTGGATTTTCCACAGTCTTTTTCCCAATATGAGTACATGTTTGGGGAATAATTTCAAGAAAAATTAGACCCATCCATTTTGTCTTTGACATCTTTTATTTTTTAAATAGATGAGTCTTCCATGTCTTATACTATGCCCTATGAGATTAGTCCAGGGAATTTTTTACATATAAACTCTGGGCTAGATACAGACCAACAGAAACAGTTAGTAGATGTCCTTAAAGAACAAACAGGAGCATTTGTCTCAGAATACACTGACATGAAGGGTATACACCCTGTCACATGCATCCATCACATGCAACCCCAGAGAAGGATGAACCCAGCACTCAAATGCATAGTTAAGGAGGAGATTCAAAAGTTACTAAATGTCAGATTTATCTATACCATCTCCGACAGTAAGTGGGTATCCCCGCTTGTAGTGGTTCCAAAGAAAGTGACTGGGAAATGGAGAATTTGTGTTGATTTCTGGGAACTCAACAAAGCCACTCTGAAAGACTACTTTCCTCTCCCTTTCATTGACCAGGTT
>ML812373.1:214822-233167 GCA_009831015.1 Picea engelmannii
AGGAGTGGTTCTAGGACATCATGTTTCATCTGAAGGAATAAAAGTCGATCCTGCAAAGATTGAGGTCATTATTAGACTCCCACCCCCCAAGACTCAGAAAGAGGTGAGAATCTTTCTTGGACATGCTGGATATTACCAGCGGTTTATTGAAAATTTTACAAAGATTGTTGCACCTATGTTCAGATTATTAATAAAAGATGTTGACTTTGTTTGGACTGAGCAGTGTCAAACTACGTTTGAAACCCTGAAAGATAAGTTGTCTGTGGCACCAGTTGTTAGAGGGCCCAATTGGACTCTCCCATTTCATATATCCACTCATGCCTCTGACACCGCAATAGGAGGGGTATTAGGGAAGAAAGAGGACCAGCAGTCCTATGCCATTTATTTTGTAAGCAAGAACTTGTCCCCTACTGAGTTAAACTACACAGTCACCGAGAAGGAATTCTTGGCAGTTGTTCATGCTATTAACAAGTTTCATCATTACATTATAAGTTATGAAGTATTTTTACATACCAATCATTCCTCCATTAGGTTCCTCATGAATAAACCTATAACTAATGGCCGAGTGACCAGGTGGCTTTTGTTATTGCAAGAATTTAATATCACTATGCTTGACCGACCTAGAAAGGATAATGTAGTAGCTAACTTTCTTTCCCGAATAAAAAATGAGGATGATGATATCCATGTAGATGATATTTTCCCATACGAGCACCTCTTTTCCCTTTCTGTCAATACCCCATGCTTTGCAGATATGGTAAACTATCTGGCCACTAGGAAGTTACCGTCTCATTTGTCACCTCATGAAAAGCGGAAAATTATTACACAAAGTGTTAATTACTCTTGGGTTGGTCATGATCTTTTTCACACAGATCCTGATTTGATTATTTGTAGATGTGTCTGAGAGGACGAGGTACCTGATATACTACGAAGCTGTCATGATGGACCATGTGGTGGCCATTTTTCTGACAAACGTACATCATATAAGGTGTTACATTTGGGTTACTATTGGCCTAGCATTTTCAAAGATGTTGCCAAGTATGTGAGAAGTTGTGATAGTTGCCAAAGGATAGGAAGACCTATGTCATCTGAAGAAATGCCTTTGCAGGCCCAAGTTATGATAGAACCCTTCAAAAAATGGGCCCTCGACTTTGTAGGACCAATTTCACCCATGTCCCATAGCAAGAACTATTATTTGGTTTGTATGGACTATGTCACCAAATGGGTAGAGGCAAAATCCCTATTCAGGGCTACAGAGAAGTCTGTTGTCGAATTTATCTATGAAGACATATTTACCCACTTCGGTGTCCCTCGTGAAATTGTTATCGACCAAGGCACTCAATTTACTTCCAAGATGATGAAAGAGTTGACAGAGAAATATGGGATTAAACACCGTAAATCTTCTCCATACCACCCACAAGCCAATGGTTAGGTAGAATCCACAAACAAAATTATGGAAGCCATCTTGACCAAGATTGTTCAGTTACATCACCTGGATTGGGATGATAGGCTCCTAGAGGCTTTGTGGGCATGTTGGACTACCTGGAGAAATACCATTGGACATACCCCTTATGAGCTAGTGTACGAGAAACAAGTACTTTTACCTATAGAATTCCAAGTAAGGACCTTCTATATTGCCACAGAATTAGGATTGAACCTGGATGAGGCTCAAAAGCAACGAGCCCTACAACCAAATGAGTTGGATGAAATTAGACAAGATGCCATCCAACGGACGATACTAGTCCAAAACCAGAGGAGCAAGTGGCATGACAAGTTTATTAAGAAGAAGCACTTCCAGCCTAGTTATTGGGCTCTATTGTTTGATTCCCGATTCAAAACCTTCAAAGGAAAACTTACCACCCGTTGGTTGGGCCCTTACAAGGTAGACATTGTATATGAAAATGAAGCTGTAAAAATTAAAACAATTGACGATGGACAAGTCTCCTTTGTGGTAAAGGGACACCGACTTAAATTTTATCATAAGCCCATTTCCAGAGAGGATTTTCTATAGGTCATGACAGCTAACAAGGCATTGACCTTAGTAGATGGGGAAGTCCCCCCTTGTTCTTGAAATTTTTTCTAAATTTCCTACTGTACATATGTAAATAGTTTTTGAATTTTGTTAATAAGGCAACTCTAGAGGTTTCTATAAGTAATTATTTCATCGGAGTAGACAGTTTCAAGGATCTTTCTTCAAAACATTGTTATACTTGAATTTTGTGTTTGTTAAAGAATCAAATGAATATTGACTTACTGTAATTCTAAAGCAGTTTCTCATTTTTTTTAGGCATTCTAAAGCAGTTTCTCTTGAAACTCTTCACCACTGTATAAGGAAGTGATACTATAACTATCAAGCCTAGAGGTCTCTCATACAGTTTTTCCAAGAAACCTGAGTAAGTGAGTCAAGTGTCTTTATCAAAGAGTAACAAGGAAGTCTAATTAGCGGTTAGTCATGGAAACATCACAATAACTACAAAGGAAGAAAGTAAGTTGAGCCTACAAATACCTTTCTGTTCTTTCTCAATGGTACCATCCACTACACACTAAATAGCTTGATGATATCATATCTTTAGATAGGCCACGTCCACTTAAGTACCCCTTACATTGAGACAATCACTAAGTAATATAACGAAAAGTCATCCTCTAACATAAATACCATCCCAATTAAAAAAAAAAAAAGGAAAGAAAAAGTGGTTTTCAAAGTTGTTCCCCCATCTTCTTGCATAAGCAATCTTATACTAAAATCTTAAAAGACGGAGAGCCAGTCTCTGAGGGTTTAAGAGGATAACCCGTCGGGATACTAAACAGGTCTATTGGGAGCGAGTATCGGGCTGTGGTATGACTAGGTAAACTCGTCGGAGTACTGAACAGGCTTGCTAGCAGCGGGGCATTCTACCTAGCAAGGATGATAATCTGACAAAAATAAATCATAAATTTAAACTTGTCCTGATGTACGACATTACTTGCAGACAAAGCTGACATGGAGTATGTGTGGTTAAGATAAGGTTAATGAATCTCATAAACTTTCCATTGGGAAATAACTCTAAGACTATCTTTAAACTCTCTTACCTACCTCTTCTTATCTATATATAGGATCTCTTATCCTATAGGTGGGACCATCTTCTAACTGTCTCGTCAAACCAAGCTGTGACATTTTATATTTACACTTGACATACTATAAATCTTCGGCTATTGGGGGATACTGACTAGTTTCCTATACTTTTGATTGTGAGGTGTCACAATACTTAGGTGTGGGGGAGGGGTTCATGAGCTGACAAATGATCATTGCCTAGAGAAGTAGATCTTTGCAAGAATTTTTGTATTATTTCTATGATACAGGTTATTATAGTGATAGTCGTGTTATTTTTGAAATGCTTAAACTCATGTGTGATATAAATTATTGAACACATACTTAACATACCACTCTTTATCGGTTTATCGTTTAATTACAAACTCCATATTGTAGGTTTGACAATACATGTTTTATGCTTGCTATAACCCGTTCATTGTAGGTTTTTGACATTACATGTCATATGCAAGAAGATTGAGTGAGCATGGAGCATCTTGCCTCTGCTCATTAACTATTGTGATTGTCAAAAACACTTCAAAGTTGCAGGCTATCCATTATAAGAGGTGAAAATGCACTTAACACAGAGGTACCGTATGAGGTACTTGATGAAGTGTCGTATGAGGTGCCGAATGAGGTGCCATGTGAATTACACACCAGTAACTGTCCTAGATTTCAGGTAACCAGAATTCACAAACATTCAATTAAATTGGTTGCAGGCATTGATTAAAATATGCTTCATATGTTTATGATCAAATGTCCAAGTTAAAAGACTTGGACATTGATCTAAATACGCACCATTACATTGCCCCAAAGCTTGCTATTGAAATCGAATTTCCCACACATGGCAGCTCGCGCGCACATGTGTGCAACATATTCCACCTTAAGTGCATCCAAAATCGGGTTGGGCACTCTATTATCTCATTTTCCCTTGCCATTTTCTCTCCTCTGCATTAAGAAATCGCGCCCAACCTCTGCCACCTCATCATCTGTTCAAAACGCATTCGGCATGTGCTAAATCTGTGTCATTGCTTGGCTTGATTTTGCCCTTGCTTGGTAAATTCCACCTCTGTCACAATGCCCAGGAGATATGAACCCTCCTCCTATGCAAACTTGTTTTCCATTCTCGAATTTGCACAGTGCAGAGAAGTGTTTTTGCGCGTTGGCTGGGGACCATTTCTGTCTAGCTTGCAGGGCCACGATGACGGCCTCTCTATACAATTTGCAGTTGGTTTCGATGGTAAGACAACACATGTAGGGTCTCTTACCTTTGAATTTTCAGAAGAGTCCATTGCTACTACAACAAAGCTCCCAAGAATGGAAGATATATGGTTCAAAAACCACCAACTGTCACGCTCAAGTTACAATAGGGTGTTTAAGCCCAAATTTGAGAGAATTTCAGGAGCAAAAGGGTATGCTAAGGAGTGGATAAAGGCAGAATTGGTCAATCCCCTCATCATCATCACAAGGTTAATTACATGTGAAGGTAGATACTCTACTTTCAAAGCTTGTCATTTTAGATTGCTGGCTCATTTTCTGTTCAACAAACCCATGAACTTCCCCTTCTATTTTCTCAAAATCTTGGAGAAGATGTCCTCTCAAGTGAGGAAAAATATGGCTAACCCCCACAATAGTCTCTTCCACCATGGCTTGATCAAGCTCCTTGTTCTAGTCGAGTTAGAGAAACAGGGGAAAAATTGGGATGCCTTTATCTACCAATTTGCAAACCCTCACTTGACAGTTAAGACTGGCAAAAAGAAACTTAGCCTAAAAACTATCTCTCCATCCAAGCCTCGCTCTCCAAGAACCCCAAACTCCCTTACACAAACCCTCTCTTTGTCGGAACAATACCAAAATCTTGTTGATATCCCTACTTCTTTATCGGGTAAAAAGACCAAGAGAAAAGACCAAAAGAAGCCCATTGTTGACCCCCCAATGCCTTCACTATCTCTTGATCCTACACCTAAAAATCTCCATGAAGTAATGTAGCAAGACTTAATCATTCCTACAAACAAGAGGGGAGCCAATCGATTTGGTAAGGGACCCTTTTGGAAGAGTACCCAGAACACAAGAACCAAGACTTATGAAAAACCTCCACCTGCTACAGATCCCATCCAAGTGTCCTCCGACCGTGAGAGCCCTCATAAGAAACCTAGGGAAGTTTCTACGGATGGATTAGAGCCACTAAGGAAAACAAGATCAAAACCTACCTCACCTTACTGATCTCCCATCACACCTACTTCACCCATGCCCACTCTAGATCCTAAAACTGATAGATTGTCCACATCCCTCAAAGGATCTAAGCCTTCCTCAGAGATCACCGATTTTGTCCCAACCATAGAGCAACTACAAAAAGAAAACCATCATCTTCTCCAACAGTTGGAAGAGAGGAAGACAGTAGATGTACACCTTCATCATGACAATGCAGTCCTTCAGGCAAAGGTCAACTCCCTTTAGCAGTTGGTTGATGAAATGACTAAATCTAACCGCAGCCTCAGAGAACAATTAAAGCAACACAAGAGGCACAAGGCTAAGTCTACACAACAAGAAGGAGAGGCTTCCAAAGTTGATCCTCCTCAGCAAGCCTAGTCACGAGGGGTAACTTCTTTTTGTTTGTAGTGGGACCTGAAAAATTGGAAGTGTGGGGGTAATGTTGGGCACGACATATGATCACTTTTATGACGGTTATTATACACTTTTGTCGCATGCACATATGTGTTTTTCATATTTTAAAGGAGCTTTTTGAAGAATTTCATGATCAAATTGTATGATCGCCATAAGGTACGTGTAATTCATGTTTAATGATTGAATCAAGTATAATTCATCATGTTTTATGATTTCTAAGAACTAATTCATGTTTTTTCGTGTTACAGGGCAAAAATGCATTATGTTTCTAGTTCCGACACTTGATCCGGCACTTGATCTGGCACTCATTTTGGCACTCGATCCGACACTCTATCCAGCACTGTGTATTGCAAGAAAATGCAGAGTGACTTGGCAGTTAAGGTATTGGCATCCAGTGACAGGCAAATCAGGCACGTGGGTTTTGTTTATTTTTTCCCCCTCTAGCTACTGAGCTCCAGACAACTCAGTTTCAGTTGTCCAAAGAGGGCGATTATTGGCTCGCTCTGTTTATCAGTTAGGGCATCATTTATTGTAATTTGTCGAATTTAGAAGTGGTTCAACCCTCCTGTGGTCGACCACTTGGTCTGTAAGCTTATAAATATCACTAGGATGGTCAAATGATTGTTAAGTAGCATAACCAAGTAGAAGAACCAGTGTATTGGAGACAAACTCATTTTTCTCTATTTTTGAGTTTTTACATTGCCAGAATTATGCCAGAAATACGTTTTCAAGTTTTAATGGTGAATTCGTCTTGTTATGCTCGTGGTGTGCTTTTAGGGAGTGACCACGACTTGCTGAGGGGCCCACCAGCAGTCTGGTAATTGTCTTCATGTTTATTTATGCATTTCTTAATTTAATTGCTCTTTTTATTTTCTGTACATGCATGTTTTTTATTGTGTTAACTAGTTTGTTGTAGTTTAATTGTTTTAATTGTTTTGCAGGTTAGAATGATGAGATGTATTAGCATGCACTGATATTATAGACTAGGAACAGACTTGCAAGTCTCTATACTAAACTCATGTGCATTTAGATGTTAGATCATGCTTGATTTATGTTTTTATAGTCTAGTTTAATCCATACCTTTCATTTTGTCATTGAGATTAGTATTGAGCTTATACCATTGGAATTTTCCTTTGTTGTCAAGTGCCATTGAGATATTACCCGACACCGAAGACATTCACAGAACCACTAGCATTATATTTGAATTGTCATAAGTTAAAGAATAGTTTTCCTTCTTTCATAGAGATAGTTTCTTTCTTTCATAGCTTAGAAAATAATTTTATTGTTGTTGTAGGAAAGATAGACTTTGCTTTGACAAATTAGACAGTAGTTTGCTTATCATAGATTAAGAATTAGTTGTTAATCTTTCTTACTTTCAATAAAATAGATTTCCTTTCATGCATTAGAAATAGTTTTTCATTGAGCATTTAGTCCAGTTGCCTCTTAGATTTCCTTTCATGCATTAGAAATAGTTTTGCATTAAGCATTTAGTCCACTTGCCTCTTAGGCTAGATAGTTGTTCAATGAGAATTTTTACTTGCAGTAGTTAGTTGATTTTGCTTACTTGTCTTTTGCTTTAGTAGGTTAGTTAGGTGCCTTTGCTTACTTGTCTTTTTCTTTAGTAGGATAGTTAGGTGTCTTTGCTTGCTTGTCTATTTGCTTTAATAGGTTAGATATGTGTCTTTGCTTACTTGTTTATTTATTTGCTTTCATAGGGTAGTTTCTCATTGAATGTAGGTTGGCAAGTTAAAGAAGTTTGCTTTTGTCATTTTCTTATTATGCTTAGTAGTTTGCCTTTGTTTATTGTTGAACTAGATTGCTTTACATAGGGTTTTACTTGCTTTCTTAGGAACTATCCATCGATCCTTGGCCCAAAAGTACTTAGGTTACTTAGTTTCAATTTTCTTAGTAGGGTTTGTTCATTAGATAGTTTTGCTTGAGTAGGGTAGCCTTAGATAGTTACCTTCATTAGTTAAATTATACTCCTACCAACCTTCTACCTTTGGCATATATTTTGCTACAACTCTAAGTTTACTTACCCCGGGTTGACAATTTAATTGAGGGTTTTTACTATGTTTTTAGTGCATATACAACACCCATCAGGGAGAGGAAGTGGGATCATGGTGACAGGGGGAGCATGAGTGTTTCCATCAATGACAAAGGGGGGACATTGTTGGAAGATTTCTTGTTGTCATTGATGTCAACCCTAGTCATTAGTTGTAGTCATTGATGTCAACCCTAGCCATTAGCTTTTGGACCCAACATTTGATCGAAGTATATAGACATGAAGTAAATTACACATGTAGGTACAACACCCATGGATGGATAGTATAATTCATGCCTTTTCTGGTGGTATGTGGCACGTCATGTGGATCCTCGCGAATGAGGAGAAATGAATTTTTGAAGATGACAAAGTGAATTGAAGCAGAAACTATATGTCGGCCTTAATGTTAAAAGTAAGTCACATACACATCTCATTATACATTCATTTTTGAAAAACACACAAGTTTGCTAATGAAAAAGGAGATATAAGTCGAATTTCAGAGGAAATTTGAAGTAAAGAAGGTCGAATTTCAAGGGAGGATGAAGTCTTTTGGTGATGTGTTCTTAGGTATGTTATTTACAGGTCATCTTACCATTTTTGCAATAAATTTGTTTCTAGAATTATTTAGATGGTGAAATTTGTATGCTATTGAGAAGACATATCCAGGTACTTGTGGTAAAAAATTTATCTCTTTATTCGCTATAATTTTGGAGATACACTATGTGGAAGATATGGTTTTTTACTAGTCCTGAAGCTAGTCATAAACAAGTGTTCCGGGTAAAATAGTCATAACATCTTCATAGAGAATCCAAATGAAGTGAGACCAATTGAATTAGAAAGAGTACAGGCTGTAGTTTCCTTTGTATGAATTTCATAATCTGATGTTAAATATTGAGTGCGGGGAATTCTGTACAAGTTCTCTCTCCTGAATAAACCAGAATTGAATAAGGTCTACCATTTTCTCTATAACTCCTTTTTTGGGAGGATTCAAGGAGTGACACTTGAGGAGTTTCAGAGAATACATTGAGTAATATTATCTACAGGATCGGAGTATTCCAAGAAGTAAAGAATTGCAGAAGTTGAAGAAGTCTCAGGAAGCATTATCGAGTTCTATGTGATGGTTGGTTGATGGTGATAAATTAATGTAAAGTTTTATTATCTCTCATATATTATCGGGTGGAAGGAAGGGGAAAGGATGGAGAGGTCAACCCTCTCTTGATATTGGAGGATTGTATCTTCCTTTTGAGGTTTATCCCTCCTTTTATATTTGGAAGTTGTAGCTACCTTTGGAAGTCATTACTTCCCTTGAACAATAAATATTGATTATTTCTCATATATTGTGCATGTTGTATTGTGGTGTATTGGTGTAACTCTTCTACTATTGTTCATTGCTCATTGGACATAATTGAATATATAATATGGTTGAAGTATAAGTTGAAAAAGTTTTCAAATTGTACTTGATACTGATTCACCCCCCCTCTCATTATCAACACTTCATTCATTTGTAATCGGCTATTTGAGGGAAATGATGGGTGTAATGGCCATATTTGCCACATAATGCACATGGGAAATTGGTTTGAAGGTTATTATTCCTTCCTTGGTGTGGTTTTCCATTGTTATTTCCCCCTTGGGGGTTTTGGGTAGCCTGATTTTGGTTACCCTCGGCTGGGGAATTTGGTTGTTGGGGGTTTCCCCCTTGCCCTGGGTTTCTATTCTTTCCCTTTCTCCAATTTTTGTTGGGTTGATGAGGTGGATTAGTTATATTCAATTGTTAAAAATCTTGAACCTGTTGATCAGGAGAGGGTTGGATAAAATTTACTTATGCCTGTTTTTCTCCATGTGTTGGGGCAGTGGGTTGAGGAGGACCAAGGAAGGGGTAGTAGGGGTTACCTTGGGGATGGCCATATTGGTTGTATGAAGTGGAGGTGTCGTCCATGGGGTTCAAAGCATATGTTATGGATGGAAAAGGGATTGGATGTTGTACATGCACCGATTGAGTGGGGGGTGCAGATATTGGTGGTCCCATGATGGGAAGGGGAGGTGTCATGAATGGTGGTTGATGTGGTGGGGGAGGGTAGCATGGGTTTCCCCCATATGGTGGTTGGTATGGATTGGCCCCAAACATGGGTATTATTTGAGCATGTGGGTGTGTATGGGCCATGGACCTAATCAATCCATCAACAACATGTGATGTTTCATGTTTTTCTTGACCAAATGGTAGAGGGCGAAGAGAATCAGGTAACATTGTATAAATGTACCTCAATTGAGAGTAAATTAAGTCAAATTGTTGAGCTTTCATGATGACCTCATATTTGGTTTGAGGTAAAGTAGTGGCGACATCTTTGTTGAGGAGAGGGACTAGTGATTTGAGGAACTGGTCTAGTCATTGTTGTGGAGTGATATATGTTTTGCAAATACTTCTTCTTCTTCGTCATTCATGGATGTGATCGATGACATGGATTTCCGAGGTTTGTTTGAATTTAGATGGGATTTCGAAGCCGGTGTCATGTCATTTTGGGAGTTGGAAGAAGGATAAAAAGGCCTTTTCCAACAACTCAAGGGTTGAGTGGGATTCGGCTTTTTCATCCACATACCATTTGGCAGAGGGACCAATGAGTGTTCTTTGGAACAGACGTAGGAAAACAAAATATTCCATAATGATATTGGAAGAACACCACAAGTGAAAAGACATGATGTGATTAGTTGGGTCTTCTCTGGATTTTCCTTCAAATTTGGGAATATTGGAAGGCAACTTGGTGGTCATATTCGACCAAGTGGGCTTGTGTAATATGGGATCATTCGTCAATTTGGTCAAGTCTGGGATGTTGAGAGACGCCAAGTATGGCATGGAAGGGGGAATGTCAGCCATGGTATGATTTGGTTGAGAAGATGCTCCTTGTGAGGATGTTTGGGAGCTTGTACCTTACGAAGAAGGTTGGGCTCTGCCTACTTGTGGTGGAGGACTAGTGGGTGAGTTGTTATAGGTATTGGTTCCCAACAAAGTATATCCAAGCAAGGTTTATCCTAGGACCGTGGCACTTACTAGTGTGTGTGATGGTTGTGTTGATGTGTTGGCCAAACTGGGAACACCTCCCAAGATTGGAGGGAGGTTTCTCAAACGTCTAGAATGACGAGGATGTTGTGGTTCCCCTATGATTTTGGACTATATGTAGATGTCTGCAAGTGGTAGTGAGAAGAATAAATGAAGAAGTACTTCGGTAAATGTGGACTATCTCAACAATGTTTTTGACAGTTGTATGTAGTCAAACAGTGGTAATCATACATAAACAATTAACAATGTAAGATGGCCAATGGTTATTTATCCACGTGGAAGAATAAAACAAAATGCATGTGTCCTAATAAACCTATCGTCCTTCCTCTTAAAAATCACCATGCCTTCCAAAAGCACTCAACATTGGGTCATGAATCCACCGAAAGAGGAACTAGTGAAGGTATGAATAATCAGTTATAATGAGGGGTGAAGGGGGCATATCCCAAAAGGGTTGGCGATATTTTCCAACAACCATTCAAAATATGATTAAGGTGAAATTGTAGCCCACAACCGCCACCTGGGTAGATACAACCTATAATTTGGCCACTAAGTCACCTCGATCAAGCACGACATTTATATTTTTGGCCTCATAAATTAGTCACAGGATGGATGCTTTCCAAGGGTTGGGTGACCCAAGGAGGCATGCATAGAAAAACTAGACCTTGTACTTCAACCCTTCATGGGTGTCTCCCTACCTTATGGTGTAGGAATGCTTGATTGGGAGGATTTTGGTATCATGAAAAAATGATGATGGGCAGTTATTCGGATGCCTATCCCCAAAATCGTAACTCAGATTACCAAATTATTTTGTGTTCCTCCTGTGGAGGTTAGAAGTGAGTTGATTATGGTTGATTTTAGGATGTGAGAGTGGGTTGTGAGGTTGGGTTCATGGGCCAACCTTGTTGATTCAAAATGGTGTGCACAAAAATATTTTAACTAAATAAATGAATCCCTTATGATTTTCCCAAATCGCTTATGAGCGTGAGAAGAGCGTACTACAATTTCAAGTATCTAATGAAACACCTTTTGAATATGTGGTGTGTGAAAGAAGTGATGGGGAGTGATGAATTTTAATAAGTTAAGTGAACAAATTTTGGCATGTGGGCATCGCTTGGTCCTTTACAATTGTTGTTTATTTCTAACTTACTAGATTTCACAAACAATCCTTGCAAAAATTGACAAATCCCTAGGTAACTAGCATGGTGGACATGTGAGTCCTTACTATTGAGCTTTAATCTCCCTAGAATGTTATCTAATCTAAAAAATCTTTGAAACTATTCCTAGATCGTGAACATGTGGGCATGTGTGGGCCCTTACAATGCTTTAAACTTCCTAAGTGATTTACTCTAAGAATTTGAAACTATCCTAAGATTGTGCACATGTGGGCATCTGTGGGGGGCTTACAATTCGTTGAGATTATGTTTCAAAAACAAGCTAAGAGGTATTGGCCTCTCCTAAAAAGGTTGATTTTAAAGGGAGATAGAGGTTTCTTCAAGTAATCTCTTTTTTTTTTTTTTCAAGATCACACTAGGGTGCAAGGAAAGAGCATACTCCAAGATTGTCCAAATAGCCTTCTAGTCCCAAATTAATGTGATTTTTATGTAAAAGGAAATCTTTCAATTAAATTCAAATGTTAAACTTTAAGCCATCCATGTGGCAACCAAGGAAATAAAAAGATATTATGGTTCTTTTTAATCCCCCTAGAAGTCTATGTGTGACTAAGCTATATATGCAAGAATGAATCTCAAGCCTGCTTGTTGTGGCTTTTACAAATTGCATAAAATAAATGTAAGGTACTGCAAAAAAAACTCAGCCTCAAAATCCCTTACAATGTAATGAAAAAGAGCTTATGCATGACTTTATACACAAACAAACGCGCAGAGTATGCAAATCATGCGAAATGAAAAAGAGGTGAATGCGCGGTTCCGCATGTACTGCAAGATTGTTTTCTCGAACCCACGCACACGCAGGAAAGTAGTGGGCCAAAAAATTGAAATGAAATCCTCTAACAGGGGGTTGAATTGCAATGTCTAAAGGGTGGGTTGAGCCAGTTTTGGACCCTACAAACACTAGAAAGTGAGAATATAAGGTCTAAGAGTCCAAATGGGGAGGAATTTGATCCTCTGTCCCTAGTATGCTTTCCAAACGGTTGGGTTCATTTTGTCACTCGGGTGAGAAAAATGAGGACCCTTGATTGCTTAGTTGGACTAGCTAAACAACACAGAATAATGGTTAGCAGGTTAGTGGGCCTGCAAGCAATGGAACTTATATCAAAGAAAAAGAAACTAATTAACAAAGAAACATGAATTAAACAATTATCAACAAGAGATGCATGACATTGAACACAAAGTTTGGTTACCCAATAGACAATAGTCTTCTGAAATTAAGAACACCAAGAGGAGAAATGTGGGATTTGTGAATCCCCTATTCCTCTAAAGGTACGTCTCTTGAATCCCTCAAAGTAGAGCTTCTACTCTCCTATTATAACTTGGAAATGGTGAAGAAATGTATGGAAAATCTTCCCAAGAGGTGGAAAGGTTTCCCTTTGCAGTACTTTCTCAAACAATTCTTGAGAGAACAAATGGTTTCTCCAAAAAGATTTGAACAACATAACACTACAATAAACTTCTTCTTCTTTTGCATACAATGATCCTCTATTTATAGGAGGATGGATAGATATTTCCCAAGTAGTTTCAAAAGTGAATGGGGATGCCTTTAGAGGTACCTCCCATCCTTTCAGTGATCCCAAGGCATAATTTTAGGGTGATTTTGGGGTATGGGCGAGATCCACTTCATCCCAAAAGTGGTTGAGGCACGACCAAAATCATCAATGTGTTGTTTCTGCATCCGCGCAGATTGCTTGATTGTCAGTCGTGCATAGCGCACATTGTACATTGTGTTATCCCGCAGGATGTGTGTGCGCTATCTTTTTCAAATGTGTGCAGAAATTTAGGATCTTTTTGCATAGTTTTATGATTATCCAGCCAACCTTATTGTGATCCTCCTGTAATTATTGATGGTATGTTGTATTTGTGTTGACTATTTCTTCATTCATTTTTTGTATTTGTATGAGCCATTTTTTGGTGATAACACCTAGTAAGTGGCCACCCTTAGGGAAAGGGTTGCAACTGGGGATCTCCTCGAAGGGTCATCGTACCGTCCCCACTCATGCTTACCATGTTTTGTCACTTCTTCCCCTCTGTGTCCAAATATTTTAGGATTTTTGTCCTATTGATCCAAGAAGGGCATGTACCTCATTTCATGGGAAGAAGGGGCCATTAGGCTCGGAGATGACCTAGCAAGAAACATCATGTGACGAAATCTCGTCTTGGGATCCAAAGAGAAATGAAACACTTATAAAAAAAAAATGAGGGACCCATAAATTAAACAAATAAACAATCATGCCAACCGAGCTAGAGTGTTTGTGGGCTATGCATTTCCTTTTTAGTGCCCCTTATTGAATTCAACTTTGGGAAGCATGGTTCTAAAGTGTGACCAAGGTATAGTTGAGGTGGGAAATGTTTTTCATGCTTAGGGAGAAGTCCCACCTCAACTTCAACTTGGAAACACCTTAATAAATTAATGGCTAAAAGGGCTTGGAAAAATATGCTTCAAACGGAAAAAAGAGAAAAATGGATGTGGCTAGCCCTCAAAAAAGGCACCCATAAATGAGACTATTATCCCATAGCCTAGGGATAACTAAGGAGATCACGTCTCAAGGCCCATGGGTCCTAGAGATGGAGTATCTAGAGCCAGATGAATTAAGCATGGCCCCAAAGGGCCCCTCTTTTCTTTAGAGTAGTCCCCATATCACCAACAACAATATCCATCACACCAACTTGGTCCTAAAGTAGCAATGAGTCTTGATCCATGAGGTAATAAGTCTAGGTATCAAGGTATGTATCACTCTGATTTTTGAAGTACTTGAACATGTTGTATTGAATCCTTCTTCATTTCATGGCGTTTTCTTGGAAATTGTGCTCTTTGCCTCGTTCAAACCTGGAAGGGTGACATGGTGCCCTACTAAGTTGATTTCCCTTTATGATGGGTTTCTACTGGGTGCATATTTGAAAATTCATCATTTGTTCCCTTCATACTTACCACTTTCCATCTTTATTACTTCCATCTCCCCTTTCCTTTTTGAGCATTGGGATTGGCTACACTAGTAAGGGTTGTACCTTACCTCATGGGAAGAAGGGGATAAAGGCTCAAAGGGTAAAATTAGATCACAAGAGTTAAAATCCAATTTTGAAACCTTTGAGATGCTTCACCCAGGGATCCCAAAGAAAGCAGTGAAAATCTTCTCAGTAAGAAAAGGGGACCGAAAATATAACATAAACACTCAAGGTACTAGTTGATGGATAAGAGGTCTCATCACGAGTTGGCCTATTATGACCATGGAAATGTAGCGATATGGCATTACCATCTATATGGTCACAAAACTAGGGTAGTGGATCTCAGTGGCATAGCTAAGAGAAAGGGGGTCTCATCACGATCCAACCTTCTCATTTCCTTGAAATGTTTGTGGATAAAATTGTCACCTCTGGTCATTAAGCCAGGACAGTGGCCCTCAACTATTCCCTTGTAGGACAAGAGAAAAAGATCAAAAGAAATAAAGATAAGAATAAATGGCAATGAATGGGATAGGCAACAATTGCATCCATGACAAGGTGCAACTCACCCTCCACAAACACACCCATAGGTAAGACTCTACATTTCCTTGTTATCACATGCACCCCATGCCCAAATGTTTACCCCATGCCACCTCACACATTTGCATGACTTGGACCAGACTCCACCTAGGAAACACCCCAGAATTAAAGGGGATTATCCCAATAGGACACCCTGATACCCTCTCCAAACCTAAGTTGTCACATTGCATAACGCCTTTGAGCATTTGTTTGGGGTTAAGTGGGGTTTGATGCACATGTTTGGGTGATTTAATTATTGGATGTGATTTACATGCTATGATACTTGTGACTTATGAACCCCTGGAGGGAGTACTTGTTGTTTCTATGGGACCTTTCCCGGTGGGCAGGTACACATGAGGGAATGATTAGCTCAGACCTTCATGAGGGCTCAAAGCTGATAGATGGACGCTGGAACCCCAGCCAGGGGGTAAGAAGAGATTGAAGGCTTACACAATGAAAGACGAGGAAGTTTCCTTTGGAGGCACTCTAGCAGGCCTAGATAATGATAAACCAACCTTCCCCACCTAGACGTTGGCTTTGGAGACCTTAGACGTCACCCTAGTAACCCCATGACGTCACCTAGAGCTAGGGTTTGACATTGAGAGATGTTGTGTTGCATTTTTGGCATGTGTGGCATGGAGGAGGGCCTTTGGAGGCCCAACGATTTTCTAGATGACCTCAACGTCTCATGGAGGAGGCCTAACGTCACCCTAGGAAGGATGATGCCACCCATTTTAGGGTTTTAATGTTGAAAATTGATTTAATTTTGAATTTTAAGAGAAAATTGACATGTAGGCTCTGTTGTGTGAAAAGACACAGCTTTTGGATTAATTAGTTGGGATTTCCCATATAAATATGGTTGGCTAAGTTCATTTTTTTATCATAACTCGTCACACATAAGTGGTGGTCTGAAATTTTCTCCCTCTTTAAGGGTTATTGGCTAAAAGAACTAGTGCACACCTCTTGGGAGAGCTTTATGGTGGTGTATTTTTTCATTTTTCATGGTGCACTGGTCTTCAACTAGGGTTTGACTTGATTATTCTTGGTGAAGTAAGTGAAAAATCTGCATTTTTATTCATTTTATGGATGTTTGTGGTAAAATTTACTTGTTTCATGTCTAAGATTATGAAATTGCTTGTTTAAACCCTAGGGGAGAAACAAGAAATGCTTATTTCTCTCTTTAACTATTCTACTAGTTTGATCTTGCCAATTAAACATTTTCTTAGGAGTTATTATTAGAGCCCTAAAGTTCTAGCTCTCTAGTAATCTCATTCTTGTCACCAATTAAATTGTCTTTCAAAAAAGCTAAGGGAGGAAGGTACGCTAGGGCTTAGAAGTGCCTGCTCTCTAGCAAAACCTCCCTTAAAAGGTCAAATTCTTGAGGCCTTGAAGTGCCAACACCTCTTGCATTTACTTCTTCCCTTGGCTAAGCATTATCATTATTTTATTTCCCAAGTGACATTGTTACTATTATTGACTCCATAACCCCCTAAAAGGCACTAATTTCTATGCTCTTGTGGATGAATGAGATCAAAACAAACTTTCAAACTTTCTTATTGAAACTCTCATTAACATTAACAGCCATATTTTGTTGTTATAATTGTTGCTACAAGCTTTATTTAGCAACCCTAATAAGCATACTAACCTCTAAAACTAACCTAGAAATTTGCACTAGCCTGGGTGTTATCATCCCAATGCTCTAGTCTTCCTTTTGCTATTGTTCTAAGTGAAAAATTATGAAGTTGTTTAAGGCTGGTGTTGTTGTTGTAACCACTATTACAGCCATCATTGCAGCCCCTCAACAGCCCTCAAATTTTCCATAAAACCACGCAATATTTGTATTAGGAAAGTTACTATCAATATATACTAAAGTGTTTGACTAATTGCCTAAACTGAGTACTTTTCTGAAGTGGTTTCGTTGTTGTCATCATTATTTATTTTGTTGTTGTTATAAGTGTTTTGACAGCCCATTGAAGTCACTTGTTGACTTGTTTTAATCTTAAAATTGTAAGTGACAAAGTACTATCAAATTGCAAAGTCTTTATATCATTTTTTTTGTCATCATAACTTGCAATTTCTGGACATATTGTTGTTGCTATACATTCTATCTTTTGTCTATACATAAGAGTGTTTTAGTAGCATATTTATATCTTGAAGTCATTAATTTGAAACATTGTTATACTTGAATTTCTCCTTATCCCTCTAAACCATACCAAGTGACTTCTTTTGAGTGACCTAGAGAGAGGGGTGGGTTTTATCGTTGTCTTATCTCCCTTCATCAACCAACTAGTTCTTGGGACATCTCCCTTGGATTGAGTATTTTCTCCTCCTAAATATAAATAAGTATCCTATTGGGGTGACAGTGATAGGACTACCTTTGTGCTACGTCAATCTAGGCCTACTTGCCTTTAGGCTTTGGGCAAGTATAGATTGTGTGATAACAGAGACAATACAAGCCCTTGTATGTCATGAAGCCAAAAATCTAGAAATCTAAACCCTTTTCCACCTCTCTTTTCACTACATGACTTATAAAGGATCATCCTTGGGAACATCCCCTACTTAAGAAATTGGTTCACCCAATAGGGTGTTATGACACCCCTCCCATATCTAAACTTGGACAATTGCATAGGGTATTTGAGAACTTGTTTAATTTGAAAAGGTGGATTTGATGCACATGTTTAGGTGACTCTTGTATTAAGTGTGATTTCACTTGGCATGATATGTTTGACTTGAGACCCATGGAGGGTGAATTCACTTGTTTTTGTAGGACCTTGATTGGTGGACGTTTGTGGAGGAACAATCATAGCTTGGGCCTTCATTGGGCCATGAAGCTTGTTAGTCCCTAAAGTTGCTCTTGACTGTGAAAGGG
>ML812374.1:0-32415 GCA_009831015.1 Picea engelmannii
ATATATCAACACTGTGAAATTCGTAATTTATGCTCAATGTATTACATCACTCTGTGCGACCCATGATTTATACTCTACATAAATACATATAGTAGTCTTAATACTTTGTAGGAATTTTATAGCTCTACGCAGTGTGTAATTATATACTATGTGGAAATTCATAAGTCAACGCTCAACGTAAATAGATATATACATCAGTATTAATCCTCTGGTTATAACACAATTCTCTATCGGGAGGGATTTGGTTCTCACTGTAGTGTTATTTAATTGTTGTGGTTGAAAGTAAACAATACACAGATCAAAACTCTTATGCACCTCTTTTGAACATGTGAACACACAAGACACATCTTTATGCATGTCTTTAAAGTTTTAAAAGATTTTATGCGCCTCTTTAGATCTTTATGCACCTCTTCGAAGAAACATAAATGTGTGCTTCCTGTTTTCTCATTCTACGCGCAATCTATTTCGAACCTAGTTATTTACTTTCACTTTCTTTGTTTTATAAGTAAATATTAATGCAGAGTTACATTAAATTAATGATGGGGCCATGTTTTGTTTTTCGAGGGACCCATCAACCAATTTTGGGTCCACTCCTCCTCCTCCTGGATCATGGGAATATTGTTGCACAAGAACGAGTGGCGATCGGGTTCTTTACTAGACTCAAGCTAAGTATTATCTTTGAATTATTCTTAATATTTGATTTTCATTAACATGCTAGTATTGTTCACTAAACCCTTGTCTTTCTTCTTTTGTAGGTTTATATAATTGAGGAAGGAAGATCAAGGAAAACCTCTTGCTTGAAAGGTATTCGAGTTTTGATCTAGGCGTACATATTTTAAGACTTCTTCTTAGATTCTTTCTACAATACAAGTGGTAATGGAGTCTTTGGGTTATGGTACTCCACTGTAATATTTGAACCATGGTCGATTCAATACATAGGTTGTTTTGTAATTACTTTGAACAAGATTCAATAAATGTGACATCTACTTTTGCAATACATATGTAGACAACTGAATCACTATTTTCAATGGTTATAGATAATATAAAGAATGTATATGGACTATTATTTTGTTATGTCTATTCTCGATGCCATTTGTACATATTTTAAATAGTAATTCAACATATATCTAATTCAATGGTCAATAGGAATATAACAATAGTCGTATCATTCCTTTATGCATGAACACACATATTTATATACATCCATTTATATATGTATAACCATATTTAATTATTAATAGGAACATACAATAGGTCAACTATTTTGTATAGATGAGCACACACACACACAGATATATAAATACCATCATCACATTTTAATTTAAAACAACATAGTACCCTTGAACTATAGTAACCATCACATTCCTAACCAATAATAATCAAACATATTATTGAAAAAGAATGCAAGCCAAGATACATATTTGAAACTTGATGTTGGAATACAAATGGAACAACTACAATCCACCCAACCGTTGAATAGAAAAACCAAGTTCACTTTCCATGTTTACCCCCTAGCCTGACCATGAATCCATAAGGGAAAACTGAAATATTCCTCTTTAGCTATAGTCACCATCCTAAGATCCGAAATTCCTTTGCCTCACACTCAGAGTGCTCATAAAAACAAAAAAATAGATTTCCTTTCTCCAACATACTAAGCAGTGTCCTGCCTCCTCCATATGTTGTTTTTATATGCATGTTGTACCTAGGTCTTTCCTTCCCCCCTTGGGAAATTTGCATTTTTGCAAATCCCTGATTTTTAGGGGTTTCTAGTGGTCAAATACCACATTTTCCACTTGTAAAAATAAAACTTGAGGTAACACAAATATGTTCCCCACTCATGGAGTCATGGTCAACTATTTTTAATTTGGTTGTTCCATTTGTCTTCCAACATTTAATTTATAAAAGGTTTGTCTCCCACATGTGTCAAAATAAAAGAGGTTAGTCAGGAAAGTAAAATCTTTGCCCAACAATAATCAAATAATTGATTACAAAAAAAAAATTCCAAATTCAGATTTTCCATAAATGTAAAATAATTTCCAATTCTAAATTTTCCAAAAACATAAATTATTCCAAAGTTCACTTAAAATTTAATTATTCTAAATTTTGAGGATATCACATCGTCTCCCCCTTAAGTACAACACTATCCTCATTGTTCATTCCTCTCTCAGAATAGGGTTCGATAATATTTCTGCAAATATTCCTCTAATTCCCAAGTGGCCTCCTCAGGGCTAAAGTTCTTCCATTTCACTTTTATTTGGGTGATGGATATGTTCCATCATACAATTTATTTCCTGTCCAGAATGCATAGAGGTTCCACTTGGAACTCACCTTCTGGTTCCACCTGCACCATGGTCCAATCAATAATGCGAGTAGGATCATAAATATACTTTTTAAATAAGGAAACATGAAAAACATTATAAACTTTTAAGTTTGTAATAAGTGCTAGTTGATACGCCACTGGTCCGATTCGAGCTAAAATCTTGAAGGGGCCACAAAACCTGGGTGCCAACTTTGAACATTTTCCTCTATTTAGAGAGATTCTCTCTTCTTTGACTTTTAGATATACATGGTCCCCAATTTGAACTTTCTAGTGTCTCCTTTTTAAATATGCGTAGTTTTTATGTCGGTCTTGGGCCTCCTTTAAATTCTGTTGTACCCTTTTTACCATTTTCTCCATTTCCTGGATCATTTCTGTTCCCATCATAATCATCTCAACTAGATTATCCTAGATAATCGGAGTTGTGCATTTCCTTCCATATAATTCTTCGAAGGGACTCATCTTGGCTGATGTTTGATACCCATTATTGTAAGAAAATTCGACTAAGTGTAGGTACTCCTCCCACTTAGTTGGCTTCGTTCTCACATGCATTCGTAACATGTCTTCCACAATATGATTCGTTCATTCGGTTTTCCCAACCGCTTGTGGATGGTAGTTTCTGTTGAAATTCAGGTTACTATCCAATCCTCCAAAAAGTTCCTTCCAAAACATTGACATAAATTTGGCATCTCTATCAGAGATCACCATCTTAGGAATTCCATGTAATCTAAATATTTATTTCATAAAAATTTCAACAATATTAATTTCTTTATAAGTAGACTTCATGGGTATAAAATGTGAAGATTTGCTAAGTTTATCAATCACTACCATAATTGAGTCATTTTTCTTTTGAGTCTTAGGAAAACCTATGATGAAGTACAATGAGATAATCTCCCACTTCCATTCTAGTATAGGTAGAGGCTATAGCATATCGACTGGATGTTGATGTCCAACCTTTACTTATTCACACTATAAGCATTTCGATAAGTATTGAGTTCTTTCACTTTTCATGTTAGGCCAATAAAACAATTTTCTTAAGGTTGTTATCATTTTTTGGTATCCTAGATGACCAGAATATGCCTTTTGTGCGATTCGTCAAGAATTTTTGACTTTAAATCAAGGGAATTAGGTATGTACAACCTATTTTTGAACCTTAGCAGTCCATTTTATACAAAAACAGATCTGTTTTTTTCTAGTTTTTCTGCAGTTTCTTGTAATTATGTTGTTGTTTTGATGTATTTTTCTTCATTACAACTTGCATATTTTATTCTTTGTCTGATGTCGTTTTCTTCTTTTCTAACACTTATCTCAAAAATCTCGTTATTCCTCTGACTTAGGGCATATTCAACTTTTTTTTATTTTCCTTTTATGTGTCTTACATCAAAATCAAATTCAATTAAAAAGGATATCCACCTTGCTTGCCTTGGGTTGAGATCCAGTTGACTAAGTAAAAACTTTACATCACTGTTGTCGGTTAGTAGCAAAAACTTTCTTCCCATTAAATAATGTAGCCACATTTTCAGCACATGAATTATGACTGCTAACTCCAAATCATGTGTAACATAATTTATTTCATGCTCTTTCAGTTTATGTGATTGGTAATAGATGACATGTCCATCTTGTGTTAGGATACCTCCCAAGACTTCTTTGCCTGCATCAACACAAACTGTAAAGTATTTATGAGGATCCACTACCCTTACGATAGGTGATGTCATTAACAATCCCTTTATCTTATCAATGTTTTCCTCACACTTTTGTGAACAAGTAAACCTTATTCCATTTTTTTGTAGGGATATAATAGGATACACAATCTTAGAAAATCCTTCAATAAATCTTCGGTAATAACCGATAATTCCCATGAATGATCTAATGTCTGCTACATCCTTAGGGATAGGCCATTCTATAATGGATTTTATCTTCTCTGGATCAACTACAATACCCTGTTCAGATATCACATGTCCTAGGTATTGTATCCTTCTTTGGTAGAAGTCTCACTTATCAAACTTCGCATACAACTTGTATTTTCTCAAGGTTTGCAATACTATTTTCAAATTCTCTTCATGTTCTTCTTCCATTTTCGAGAAAACTAAAATATCATCAATAAACACCAATACAAATTTATCCATATATTGATTGAATATATTGTTCATCAAACACATAAAGGTTGTTGGTGCATTAGTAAGACCAAATGAAATTACGACAAACTCATAGTTTCTATATCATGTTCTAAATGTTGTTTTATTTATATCTTCATCCTTTATTATGACTTGGTGATAACTAGACCTTAAATATAACTTAGATAATATCTTTTCTCCTCCCACTTGGTCAAAGAGGTCGTTAATTCTGGTTAAAGGATACTTATTTTTAATCGTCATCTTATTTAGTTGTCGATAGTCAATGCATAGTCTCAAAGTACCATGTTTATTTTTAACGAAAAGAATCGGTTCTCCCCAAGGCAAGACACTTGGTCTGATATATTATTTATCTAATAGTTCTTGCAGCTAAATTTTTAGCTATGTTAATTCAGGTAATCTCATTCTATAAGGTACCTTAGATATCAGGGTAGATCCAGGTAGTATATTGATAAATAAGTTTATATCTCTTCTTGGAGGTATTTCTAGTATTTCATCTAGAAATACATCTATAAACCCATGTAGGAATACAAAGTCTTCTAGACTAGGTATGTTTTCATTTTTTAATATATTGGTTACTTGAATAGCATAAAATTGGCAACCCTTATTCATACATTTATTAAACTACATGACTGATATCTTCCTAACCAAAACTAGTTTTCTGATCCCTTGTATGATCCTAATTGTGTTGTTTTCATCTCTGTAAGTAAGTGACTTTTCGTAACAGTTTAAAATTAATTTATGTTTCTCTAACTATTCCATTCCAATGATTATATAGAAATATCCCAAAGGTAAAATGTTCATATTTAACTTTGCACTTTAACCATCTATGTTGAGTTCACATTCAGGAATGAAATTGGTTACTTTTCCGTTGGTCCCTTTTGCTAACTGTGATAACCAGGACTTATCATGCTTTACTTTCTTAAGTTTGTTTAATTAAACTAAACCAGGAGAAACATAACTCATATTAGCTCCTGGGTCAATTAATATCGAAATGCGGTTATCATGAATTTTACCTTCAACCTCCATGATAGTGGATTGATGATCAGCTTGCCTACCATCCACATATGCATTAATTTTGTGCACACTTCTTCCCATATCTCCCATTGTAGAAGCTTCTTGCAGGTTATGGACTGTATTTCTTGCTATGGAAATTAAGCGTGGAAACTTTATCCTCAAGTGAGGTTCTCCACACTCCCAACACTTTAATGATTCTTTGGGGTTGTCCCCAACTTTCTTGGCTCTCAGATTAATTGTTCTACCCACCCCTTGAGAACTCTAGATGTTGGAATGATAGTATTTCTTTTGTAAACCCTTTTCCATATTCTTGAAAGGGGCCGTTTGGAAGCCTTTCTTTCGTTGATTCATTATGTCTTGTTTCTTGTCCTTCCATGCCTTGGGAATTTAAGACCTTCATTTACTGATCATAACACATCTGACCCTTTCTAAAAACTTTGTTTAAAGTATTTGGGTTGTCAAATTCAATTATGTCCTTGTAGGACTATGGTAGACAACTTAGAAATCGTTGTATCTTTACTTTGTCTTCCTTTATGTATGGTACAAATCTTAATAGTTCTAGAAATTTATTTATTAGATCTTCCATGGTCATTTGTATGAGTCTTAACTCATATAATTCCTTGGTCTTTCTTTCATAATAGATTTTGGAAAAATATTGTTTATTGAAATATTTCTTAAAATATGACCATTCAATCTATTTCTCTTTCAATCCCTTAGCCAATTTCAGGTCTTGCCACCAAATACTTGATTTTCCCCTCAATTTGTAAATGGTCATTCTGAATTTCATATTACTAGAGTAATTGTAGAACTGGAAGTATTTCTTTATATCTAGTAGATATGCTTCAAACTCTCCACCCGTCCTTGATTCTTCGTCAAAGGTGGATGGTTTTATTTTCCTGAACTCACCTTCAAGGTGATCTACTTGTTTTCTTTTTCTTCCTATAGTTGTTTTGTTTCCTTCCATGTGTGTGTCTTCAGAAGAATTGTTCTCATTTTATATTTCATGACCAAAGTTTTTAGAAGACCTTTTGCCGACTTCTTCTTCTTTGTCATTGTCCTTTGGTCTCCTCTTTGTCACTATATTGCATAACAACATTTCATTTATTTCTAACTGGTCTTCATATGCCTTTTTTATCTTTTCATTATAATCTTTAAACACTTGTAATTCCACGATGTGGTTCTACATTGTTTCCAAAACTTGGGTGGTTGAGCTTCCTTCGCTATTATTCCCATATTATTTAGGAAGTCCTTGATTAGGATTCCCTTCAGGTCTAATTTCTTCTTCATTATCTGCTGAGATTATCACAACAGACCAACAATATTTTCTATTTGCAATAGTTAACATATTTGTTAGTTTTTCTTTAACACAAAATAAAAAATTAAAATAATTTTTCCTTGCCCTCGGGTCCAAGTGTTGTAACCTTCATCTCTGATACCGTATCTAATGTACCCCAAATTTCCCAAATAATTTTTTTTTTGTTTACGGGACATTAAGTTCCTTGAGTCTTCAACATTTGATTATGACGCAGAGGTAATCCATTAGACATATCTTTATTCCTTTATTGTATACATAAGTGATTTATTGTCATAAACTTTCATAAAGTCTATCCATAATCTTAACATTAGCCATAATGATATGCATTATTTATCCTACAAAATTTCGTGTGGATAGCTCAAGACTTTACTATCTCAATATATATATATATATATTATGGATTCCATGATATAACACTATCCACATCAATATAAATATATTTAAATATATAGTTTACCATATAAACCAACCTATGGATACCACAACATTAACTTTATCCATATCAACATATATATATAAATATTGTTTACCATCTGACCTATCACATGGATACTATACACTAACACTATCCATAATTCATTGTTTGAGATATAACACTAACACTAGTCACAACTTATCGTTTAACAAATAAATTGTTATATGGATACTATCACAACGTAAGACTTTAGCCTAAACGATATGCCTATCCTTTAACACACAAATTGTTACATGTTAACATAGCACTAACATGATCTCCAACAAAATACCTATCGCTTAACATATATATTAAGACGTGCATACCCTAACATTTTATACACTTTGTATATTGTAACTAGCATACACCGTAAAAAAAATGGTTTGTAACCGTACCCAACTAGTGAGAAGACTCTACAATAAATTGGTTTGGGATCCATTTTTAATGGTGGTTGATAGGTCAGGCCTACAGGCATTTACCTCTAGCTATTTTATTAATGAGAGCCTTGTATCATACCTCCCAAACTTGACACATAAGAAACCACTGTTTGCACCCAATTCGTCACTTGGTGAGCAAATAAAGGGTGCTTACATGCCTAGTTGGGCCTTGCTAAGCATGACATATATAGAGGAAAGAGTTAGAAAGAGAAACAACAAAACTAAAAACAAGAATTAAATTAAAACAAACTAAAACTATGAGCATATGGAAAAATAAATAACAAAGATAACAAGACCAATATCACCAATGTTTTGAGCTGGTCTATTGATGAAATCCAAAGCACAATGAAGAAAGGGAACTGTGGTTCCTTCTTCCTCCAAAGGAAGGATCTTGAGGCCCTCACAAACTTGCTCTCCTTACAATGAAAAATTGAGAATGATGGTGAAAGAACTCCAAGCATACCCACTCAAGAGGGAGGTGGATATCTCTATGAAATGATGCCTATGTGTGATTGTCAAAGAATGAGTCCTTAACAATCTTAGTAGCATAACAATACATGAAATTCCTTGAGAAAATGATGTTTCTTCATGGCTTTTTATAGCATGGCAATGGGTGATTATGTAACCTCTTTGGAGTGTGAAAAGGGTCTCTAGGGCTCAATTAGGTCTTTGACCATCCTACCATGCGGATTCAGCTCAGATTTAATGTCAAATCGGCTTGGGAGCTGATCCATTAGTGGTTGGGAGGCCGACCAATTTCAATAAATGCACCGTTTAGCAGGTGTGTGAGTTTTTGCGCCCACAGCCGCACATCATGCGCTTATGCACGCATGGTACATTGTTGTTTTGTTTTGTGCACGCAAACCCAGATTCTGTAAAGCGCCCTTCAATTTTTGGTTACTTTGTATAGTTTTTGACCCTTTTGCAATGTTGTGAAATTAATCTTGTGCCATGAATGACTTCATTCCTGTTTTGACGATGCGGATTTCTTGTCGCCATGTGCAGATGAAATTTCAGTGATAACAGATGCCCCCTGATGGATGAGGTTAGGAGCATACGTATAGCCGAAATCCATCAATGTTTCTTTTACTGAGAATGTTGTTGTAAGGGAGAGCAAGAGCGGGACCGTGTAGAGCAATCCTTTGGAGAAGAAAGGAACCTGTAGAAACCGATCTTCCAGAAGGTGCGTAACAATATACAACTGTGTACAAACGAGGCAGGCATGCCCCATGCTCGTGTTATGTAACTCTGAAAAAAAAAGATGACGGAAGTGGGGGCGTAGACAACTGCAGTGCCCTCAGGGGAAGTAATGATAATGGAAGAAGAAAATTCTGCAAAAGAACATACTCTGAACAATAGTCAATGATCACGGTAATAAGAAGCGATGATGAGGTGGGAATTGATGGCCCTGCCAAGTTTAGAGGTCTTCAGCAACTGATAATAATAATAACTGCAATAGTCGCAAAGTAATACCCACCGCAACATGAGAAAGTGTTGGTGTCAAATTTTATGGGGGTCAACGACATCAGGGAGAAATGGTGTTTCCCCCTGTGTCGTCCGAGATCTCTCATTGAAATAGAAAATGAGAATCAAGATATTGTCGCCCTTATGGAAAATTGTGTTGATGTCGACAAAAGGGGGATTCGACTCCCAGAAGCAAAGGGCTCTGTGGAATATACTGAGGTGAGGAAGTGGTAGAGGTACATGGATGAAGTCAAGAAGTGGGAAGACTCAAGACTTCCCATGGTTGGAGGGTAAATGATATAATGAGTGGCTGCAACCGTGAGACAAGATCGAGTGTAAAGGGGACGACAGGATCAATGATAAGTTGTGCCAGAGGCGGGACAAGGTGAACAAATGCAGAGGGTAAAGGTAAGTGACCTGGGTAGTACTCTGAAGATATAGATGATGTCGGCGAGGGTAAATGAGAAGTAATTCTCCAACCAAGGGTGACATGGGTTGCGTGTGGCCAAAAGGAAAGCAGGTCGCCAACAGTGACGACGAAAGTAACGAACTAGAAATAAAGGCATTTGTACAATAAATAATGAATAATTGTGGGAAAATGTACAAATACAGAAACGGGTGCCCGAGTGTGAAATGAGTGCCCCAGGGAGGGTAGAAATTTCTTGGAAAACTGATGAAGGGTGGGGGCCCCATTGGTGAGTTTCTGTATGAGGTAGGTGAAATGAAGATAGGTTCGCAGATGGGCAAACTGATGGTGGATGAAATGGTGGGTTCACTATCCTGCGGAGGTGCAGGTAAAAAGAACATAACCATAAAGCGATGATCTGGGAGTCCATATGGGAAGCTAGCAAAATGAGGAGAAGAAGTATGTGGTTGATCCACAACATGATGAAAGACTACTGGGACTCCCATCCCTAAAGGGTAATGAAGAACAACATGAGTGTCAAAAGTGCCAAAAGGTGCTATGAATGAGACAACTCATGTGGGTAAGAAAGCTACCGGGTGCCAGTACTGAAGATGCAAAAAATAGAGGTGTGAGTACTGCAGAGTCGGAAATGGGTATCCGAAAGGCCAATATCAGAGGGTGTGATTGGAAATGTAAATGCAATATAGTGGGAGAGACTACATGCCAGTGTTGAGTATATACCTGAAGGAATGATGTTGAGATATGATGATCAAGTACCTGCACACAGAACAACCAAATACCCAAAGTGAACAATATCTGAAGAGAATCAAAGATATGAACATGTATTAGATAAATGTGACAATGCGCATGCGTACCTGGTCATGATATGAAAAAAAAGGTTCCCCGGGGGCTCAGGATGAAAAGTGGCCCAGGGATAGCTGTGATGTAGGCGGCGGGATGATGATCCCGTGGCTGAAGACGGCTCGAAAAATGGACGTCGTGGGCTCCTGGAATGGTGAGTGGAAGTTTGGAAAAAGGCCTATATATAGCTGTAGGGCCCACATTGCCACCTCATTTGTACCTGCTGCTATAGTGATTTTCCAAGCAGATTCAGAGGAGATTGGGTGATTCAGGGAGCACGAGGTAGCCGATTGATGGTGTGCGAGTTTCAGGTTAGTGGCCTGATCGTCCTGCATAGAAATAGGTTTCCAATTTTTGGGCAGGGTAGGTACGGGGGGTCGTACAGGGGTTTTGAGGGGTTTTTTGGTAGGATGTGGGCCCACATGCGTGGGTGATTCAGTGGAAGGCGCGCATACGTGCACGCCTGTCCACTGAATAAATGTGCATTGGTGCGCGTGGGGGGGAATTTAAGGCGCGCCCTAGGGGCATGCTTGTGAGTTTGATAGGTGCGCACTAGTGTGCGCCTGTGGGGTGAACAGGCGCGTACCAGTGCGCACCTGTGGGGTGAACAAGCAGGCACTAGGACGTGCATGTGGAGTGTACAGGTGCACATGAGAGCGCACCTGTATGGCGAACAGGCGCGCTCTGTTGTGTGCCTGTGAGACAAACAGGCGCGCATACGTGCGCGCTTGTAGAGTGAATAGGTGCGCACATGTGCGCGCCTGTGGGTGGGAAAACCGTGCCTAGGAGGCAAGGTTGAAGGGTGAAAGATGGGTCTATGTGATGCATTGGATGGTTTTCATAAGATGATATAGGACTCTGTGTTGTGTGCAGGTGGCTATCAGTGACTATGGATGTGCGGTGGTGCGAGCGAGACTGGTTGCACCTGCGAGATGTTGTGGCCAATGCAGGGCCTGTGGTTCGAGCTGCTTTAGCAACTAGTGGGTTGCTAAATTTGTTTGAGTGCCTGTTGATACAGGCACAGGAGTAATTACTCCAGTTCCTACTCCAGATGTGGAGCCCAGATCTGCACTGCTTCATTGTGCGAGGAGAGCAGATCCCCTTTACTGCGGTGGAGGATATATATTTCTTGACTGGGCTCCCCTTCCGTGGAACACCGTTGCTGGCAGAACCGGACATGGTATTACCACATGGGGAGGTTTTTGATCACCTTGGTATGTTTGAGTTTTGTATATGTTTTTTATTTATGTTATGTTTTGATATATCAGTTCATATGTGAGACAGACGTTGATACGATCGTTTGTTTGTTTTTTGGTGCATGTGTAGATGTAGCACCTCGCGGGCGCGAGGTGAAGTGGCACAGAGCGTCGGTTCAGTGAGAGCCAGAGAGATGAGGCCGTGGGACCCCCAGCAGCGCCCGAGAGGGAAGCAAGGAGGCACGGATTCGATGACCTAGGAGCAGGGCCATATCATGCCCCTCTGGCGGCGGCCAGAGTTGATGTTGATGACATACGCTGTCGTCTAGAGACGGTGTTACAGGACGTGCCTGAGGGCATGTGGATCCGTATCCAGGATGAGGGGTTCCTGGAGCAGTGTATTGGATTCCCGCCACCATGGCGGGGGATAGTGCGATGAGAAGTTGTGCTCGCCGCAATGACTAGTGGATGCCTGCTGCCTGGGCAAGGGGGTCCTGCGGATGTTCCACCACCACCGCCTGGGGCTGGTGGGGGTGGGCCACCACCTCCTCCTGAGGGAGGAGAAACTGGGGGCGCGATAGAGGCACCCTGATGTATGATGTATATGGTATACCTTTTTGATAGGCTGGTGAGCCGATTTTGGTACCGAGATGTGGCACGGGCCTGCGGGCTGATGTATTTTTTGTATGTAAACATTCGGATGGCCGGAGAGGCCTATATATATATATATATATGAGTATACATATTTGGAGGTCCAAATGTTGTTTACATTTGTTTTTTGTTGATGATGATGTCTATTCGATCGATATGCTATGACAAGATGTATGAGATGTTTATGTATGTGTAGCTTGATGTGATATATGCCAATCTAACACCATGTTAGCTATTTCATCAGTTGTTTGATTCAATTTTCTTGGAATATGTGTAAATGTAATGGAATCAAAATGTTGAGATAACAGTCTAACCTACAGGCATTTGCAAAAGAGGCACGGATCGCGTACACGGTACACATTGTTGAGTTGGAGAACGACTAGTTGGCAGTTGAGGAAAACGCTAAGGTGATGAACATGATGATGCTGGGTGTCGGTCAAGAGGCCTATGACAACAGTGTATTCGACTTGGTTGTTGGTTGCTGGTCCTAAACAGATGCCGCTGGAATGTAGCATTTCATGTGAAGGGATGTAAAGAGCCCAAGCAGCCGAAGCGAGATTTTGTGTCCAATGGCTGGCGCCGTTCACGTAACCAATGTGGTAAGCTGGTGGAGGAGTCATTTGTTAATAGCATAAAGGATAGTTTAGATGAGGGAGAAAAAAGATTAAAAATGTTAGAAAAGATTAAAAATGCTAGAAAAGATTAAAAACATGTAAATGGGATTGTGGCTAGGAGGCATGAGGGCTTCCTGCGGAAGGAAGAGAGCACGATGATGTAGTGCATCCCAGGGAGAGTCTGGGCATTGTATCTCTTCCAGTATTTCTTTGTCGCATTGGAAATGATGGGAATATAATGGATCGTGAGGAGTGATCTCAGTGATAATGTGATTTCCCCCTATTGAAGAAACAGAGGGGGTATCGCTAGGAGAGGGTGAGGGTTCACTCGACATAAACCATATATTAAGGTACTGAGGGGTACCCATAGTGGTGGGATGGAGAGTCTTCGTAGGGGGATGAGCTAGAGAGTTGGGTGGGTTACGGGGTAAATCCTCAGATATATCATCTAAGAACCAAGGAGGCATTGGGAGTGCCTCGAGTTCGGGCGAAATGACATGAATATCCTCGAATGGTGAAGTGATGTTAATGATTGCCTCTGAGGGTCGGTGGTGCAGGGCTAATTGGCATCGCCGATATTCCAGGATCATAGGACACTGGTATGTAAAATGTTCTAATGAATCGCAAAGAGAGCAAGGGCATCGCATGCGTTCATTGACTGAAGTAGTGACATAGCGAATGTCAGTGATATTTGTTGCGGAGGACGTGGCAGGGTGTGGGTTGTTCTGAAAGTCCTGGCATATGATAGCTAATGCCTACCGGAAACGAGGTAGTGCTGGACAATGATGGGTGTAGTGGCCATACTCAGAACAGATAGCACACGTGAATTTGGTCCTCAACCCTTTACTACTGGAAGGTTGAGTGGTAGCAGTAGTAATGGGTGGTGTGGGGGTTGGATTGGGGGGAATCAAATTCCATAATTCTGGTAGTGATGGGCAGTTGTTGGTTTGGTGACCCTCTTTGTCACACAATGCGCAAGGTGGTGGGATGCACAGAGGAAGTGGAGATGTGGGCTCCTTCTTCTTTCTTCTGCCCCCAACGGTAGCAGCGGGGGTAGGGAGTATGGGGGTAGTGGGAGTGATCATAAGAATTGTCATCGGGAGTCCTTCCTGTGGGAGAGGGACCATCTCAGGTGGATGTAAGTACCACAATGGGATTGATAGCACCATATTGGGTAGTGTGAGCATTCCGGCTACCTGGAAAGCTTCTATACCGGGTGGAGGGTAAAAGAAGGGAATTTGAGTGAGGGGTCGAGGAACTGTCTCCCAAATGGGACTAGGCCCTTGAGGGGATGTGGATTCATGGACCGTAGGGGTCGACGAGTGTGCAGGAGGCTCCTGTGGGAGTGGTGTTGTGACTGTTGAGACGTCAGGAATGACTAAAGCCTCCTGAGGAGGACGAGCATCCTCTTGGCGAGTTTCGTTAGATGTGATGACACGTACTTGACTAGGGGGAAGGAGTGGTGGTGCTCCATGGTATGTCCCTAACAAGGATGGATCTTTGAAAATACTAGGACCCATCTCGACGAGTGGATATACATCTTTGTTGGTGTGAATGAGAGGAAGAATGTTATCAAGATTGGCAGATAAGTTAGGCTCGTAATGCGAGACTTGGTCAATGGTTACAATCTTTCCATTGTGGGGGACCATGATTGTCTGAAAGATGGATGATCCCACTACCTTCATAGGATACATGTAGCTACGTCCAAACAAGATATCGTAATCGAGCTAGGCGTTGATAACTTCAATGTCTATGAGAATAGTTTTTCCCCCTAGTTCTACGGGGACATTTTGGAAGAGCCCTTCAGGAGATGATGGTCGTCCGTCATAGGCTCGTAATGTGATGGCGGATGGTATGAGTTCCGGGGAACCAAGTTTCTGCCATATGTTTTTGGACATGATGCATGTACAGTCTCCTTCATCGATGATACACTGATGGACGGTGATGTTCCGTATTTTTACTGGTACTTGAATAGCGACTGCCGCGGGAAGACGAGGTTCGTAACTATCAAGGTCAAAAGTAATGAGTCGAGTGTCGGTGGGGTCGACTGCCCCCAAGGCGGAAAGTAGTGATTTCCACTGCGTGGGATAAGTATGGAGGACTTCTAGAACTAACATGGTAGCCGGGGATTGTGCTAAGTCATCTACCAAACTATAGTTATGTGCTGCCCTAGCCTGTGGATTGTGAACATTCCTGTGCAAGGGGATGCGAGGGATGCATAATGGTGGTTCAGCCAAAGGGTGGGGGATCATCAATGGGGGTCCCGTCGGTGTAGGGTTTGTCTTGGAAGAGATGGGAGTAGACTCAACTTTTGTAGGATACTGAAGATTGCGTGTTTGCAAAAGAATTTCTTCCTCACTGGTGAGGAGAATTGTTCGCTCTACAGGATTGTTGGGGTTGTGCTATTGGCCCACCTGAGGTGGGGGATGCTGCATGTCCTGTTGGGTGTTTATGATACCTTAATGTGGGATAGGATTTTGCAGCACGGTGGGAGGGGGTTGTTGATCGTATTGTTGTTGTGCCTACTGAGGGGAAGGTTGTGCTGGGGAAGGGCGAATTCTCCCAGAGTCTTTCAACTTTTTGAAATCAGTGATCTGGGGGCAATGGTGAGTTTAATGACCGTACACACCACAAAGAGCACAAGGGTGGATGGTTTTAACATTATTCCTCCCTTGGCGTTTGTTGTTATTTCCCCCCTGGGGGTTTTGGTTCCCTTGGTTCTGGTTGCCCCCAGTGGGTTGATGTTGTAGGGGTTGATTCCCACCTTGACCAGGGTTATTGTTGTTTCGGTTCCTTACTTTCCTCTTGGTATTGTTTGATGGATGAGTTGGATTAGCTATGTTCAACTATTCAAAATTTTGGTATTGTTGAGCAGCTGAGGGTTGAACAAAATTTACCCCCGCATGCAGATGTGGGGGAGCCATGGGTTGTGGAGGACTAGGGAAAGGAAAGTAGGGATTCTGTGGTGGTACCGCTCCATAAGGTACATAGGAAGGCACAGTGGTTTCACTAGTACTATAAGCTGACATTGAGGGGGTACCACTGGTGGTTGGAGGAGGTGGATGTATGGGGAGTGCCAGTGGTGGTCCACTGATGGGTGGAGGTATAGCAACATGGTATGGTTGTTGATAAGGGGGTGGGGGGTAATAAGAAGTGCCCCCATATGCCGGTTGGTATTGAGGCGTTACATACATCGGTGGTGGTTGGGGTTGTGGACTATGGTGTGTGGTGGCACCTATTAGTCTGTCTGCTGAGTGAGACATCCCAGGTTTGTCTTGACCAAATGGCACAGGTTTTGGTAGATCAGGCAGTACTCTGTATAAATACCCTGACTGTGCGTATATGAGGTCATATTGTTGGGCTTTACTAATGGCTTCTTCTTCGGATTGAGGGAAGGTGGAAGCGACATCCTTTCCAGGGAGAGTGATAAGTGATCTAAGAAACCAGTCAAGGCATTGTTGCTTGGTGGTTTCTACTTTACACAAACTACGTTGCCTATGCCACTCATGAATATGGTCGGTGATGTGGGTGGCCGAGGTCTGTTTGAAGTTGGACAGTAGTTCTAGACCATTGTCATGGCGGATGGGTAATTGGAAGAAAGTTAAGAACGCTTTGGCCAATGACTCAAAGGTTGTGTGGGACCCTGATTTTTCTTCGACATACCATTTGGCTGATGGGCCAGTAAGTGTGCGTTGAAATAGTCGTAGTCTGATGGAATCATCCATAATGCTATTGGAAGAACACCATAGATGAAAGGTCATGACATGATTGGTGGGGTCATCCCCTACCTTTCCCTCAAACTTAGGTATGTCTGAAGGAAGTTTGGTTGGTATTGCAGGCCATGTGGCGTCATGCAATATAGGATCATTGGTGAGCTTGGTGAGATCCGGTATGTTGAGAGAGGCCAAGTATGGCATCTATAGAGGGGTGGGAGGATTAGTTCCAGCCATAGTGTGTTGTGAACCTGACCCTTGATGGGGACTAGGTCGGTTGGTGCTCCCTCCTTGAGAGGAGGTGGGTCCCCCGCTTCCATGCAAAGGAGAGCTAGTGGACAAATGACCTTGGGAAGTGGACCCCAGTAAGGTAGAACCAAGCAAAGCTAATCTTAAGATGGTAGAACTCACAGGAGTGCGTGAAGGAGGTACCGATGAGCGGGTATGACTAGATACTCCCCCCAATATAGGAGGAATATTGAGCAAGTGTCGTGAACGACGGGGGTTCTGTGGTTCCCCTATGATGTCAGACTAGTTGTGTGAAATGTGTGCAGTAAATGGTGAGAGAAATATAGGAACAAAAGTCTTTGTTGTGACTGTTTACACAATATATATATCAAAGTCAAACTGTAATCAAATGTGCATCATACATAAATGAAACGAAGCATATATGTGGGTAAGAGGGTTTTGTCCGCGTGGGGGAATCAAAAGAAAGAAAATGCTCATGTCCTAGAAGACGTAACGTCCTTCCTCTCAAATAGCATTGGACCTTCCAATAGCTCTCAACAGTGGGGTCTGAAGTCACCGAAAGAGACACTAGTGAAAAATGAAATAACTGGTTATAATGAGGGGTAGAGGGGGCAATATCCCGAAAGGGCTGGCGATACTTCCCAATAGCCACACAAAATCCAATCAAGGTGCGATTACAGCCCACAATATCCACCTGGGTATATGTCCTACAGTTGGTCACTAGGTACCTCGGTCCAAGTGCGACATTTAGATTTTCGGCCTAAGAAATGGGTCACGGGATGGATCCCATCCAAGAGGTGGGTGCCTCAAGGGGGGATGCACAGAACAACCAGACCTCGGCCTTCGACCCTTCACGGGTATCTCCTTGCCTTATGGTGATTGGAACACTGGACTTGGAGGATTTGAAGTTCCCTATTTGTCAACTTCTATGTTTGAAAATGTGAGAACCAGATAACGGGGGGTTATTTGGATGCCTACCCCCGAAATCCTACCTATACTAAAATTTTCTTTTGGCACCTCCTGTGGAGGACAACTTAGTGAGTTGTTAGAAAGATTTTAGATGAAGTTGTTTTGTGAGGTTGGGGGTGAAAACCAACCTCGTTTGATTAACAGTGGGAGTGGATAGTCCCATCAAGAAAAGATGGGGTGTTTTCAGAATCCCTTTTGAGGAAACCTACTTAGACCACCATGTTTTGAGATGAGGCTATGTGAGTGAGAAAGTGACTTTTTTCTGTGAGTGAAAGTGTACCAAATTTTTAGTTCTTTAGATGTCACCTTGAAGCATGTGGACATCACTTGGTCCCTACAAGAGTGTGATTACCTAATTAGCTAGATGTCATTGGTACAACCTTGCAGAATTTTAAAATCCCTAGGAAACTAGCATGTGGACATGTGGTCCGTTACTATCCTTTATCTCCCTATGTGTGAGTTAATATAGAAAATCATGAAACTATTCTAGATTGAACATGTGGGCATGTGTGGGCCCGTTACAAACCTTTAACTCTCCTAGTTTTTTGATCTAAGAAAGCAAAATTCCAACCACTATCCTACTTTTGTGACATGTGGGCATGTATGGGCCCGTTACAAATTTAAGATATGTTTGAAAAATGAAATTAAGAGGGGTCCAGAAAAGGCCTTTGTCCTCTCCTAAAGGTTTTGAAATTTTTGTTAAGGGAGATGAGATCGTTTTCGCAATCCTTTTCTCGTTCTCAAGATCGCTTGATGGCGCAAGAGAAGAGAATACTCAAGATTGTTACTTTCAACTTCTAGTCCCAAATGTGAATTAGGTGTGATTAAGTATGATTTTCCAACTTAGATTATAAATCAAAGCAAGCCATCCACGTGGCAGAAAGCAGATAAGGGAAAATGATTTTTATCCACCTAAGTGTCTATGTTTGTTTGATTATCCCCTTTATAAGTTGAGGGGCCTAAGTGGTGCAGTATTTAGAGCATGCATATCATCATTCTTAAGAAGGAAAATGATTTTCCCCACATCCAAGACCTTACAATGTGGAATTTAGATCAAATGCGCACCACCTAGTGCACACACAGGCGTACAGAGCGCATGGGTGCTACGCGAGTTGAAATAGAAAGCGCATGCGCGCAGAAGGAAGGTGTTCAACAGGCGCATGTGCGCACGATGCACATCTGTGGGGTGGAATAACCGCGTTCCTATGACAAATGACCGAGAGGAAAAATCCGGATGGATTTCTCCTAATTCTCTTGTGAATTGACTGGTTAGCAGGTCGGCAGAGGCCCGTTTGTGAACCTGCAAGTTAATGAAATCAAAAGGAAAGCAAAATGAACCCAAATGAGGGAGTAATTGATACCTTCTCCCCAGTATGGTTGCCAATCTGTTTGCACCCAATTCGTCACTTGGTGAGAAAATAAAGGGTGCTTACATGCCTAGCTGGGCCTTGCTAAGCATGACAACTGTAGAGGAAAGAGTTAGAAAGAGAAACAACAAAACTAAAAACAAGAATTAAATTAAAACAAACTAAAACTATGAGCATATGGAAAAATAAATAACAAAGACAACAAGACCAATATCACCAATGTTTTGAGCTGGTCTATTGACGAAATCCAAAGCACAATGAAGAAAGGGAATTGTGGTTCCTTCTTTCTCCAAAGGAAGGCTCTTGAGGCCCTCACAAACTTGCTCTCCTTACAATGAAAAATTGAGAATGATGGTGAAAGAACTCCAAGCATACCCACTCAAGAGGGAGGTGGATAGCTCCATGAAATGATGCCTATGTGTGATTGTCAAAGAATGAGTCCTTAACAATCTTAGGAGCATAACAATACATGAAATTTCTTGAGAAAATGATGTTTCTTCATGGCTTTTTATAGCATGGCATTAGGTGATTATGTAACCTCTTTGGAGTGTGAAAAGGGGCTCTTTAGGGCTCAATTAGGTCTTTGACCAGCCTACCATGTGGATTCAGCTTAGATTTGATGTCAAATCGGCTTGGGAGCTGATCCATTAGTGGTTGGGAGGCCGACCAATTTCAATAAATGCACCATTTAGTAGGTGCGCGAGTTTTTGCGCCCACAGCCGCGCATCGTGTGCTTATGCGCGCATGGTATGTTGTTGTTCCGCACATGTGCGCGTGAACCTAGATTCTGTAAAGCGCCCTTCAATTTTTGGTTACTTTGTATAGTTTTTTACCCTTTTGCAATGCTGTGAAATTAATCTTGTGCCATGAATGACTTCATTCCTGTTTTGACGATGCAGAGTTCTTGTCGCCATGTGCAGACGAAATTTCAGTGATAACAACCACACCCAATGTGGGCTCGCCATATCCATGGATTCACATGGAAATGGTACTAGTGCATACCTACTATGTTTACTCCTCTAATGAGGCCCTCGAGGTCGCAATCATTCATTTCCCCCCTCGGTCTTGTAACATTTTATCTCTACATTCTACGCAAAAAATTCCCTTTGCATTGTATGCTAACATTGCCCTACTCTGTATGGCTGATGAATGGGAAGCTCAAACTTGATCAAATATGAGGAAGGAAACACATCTCTGGTTCTTCCATGTGAAATTTAAGAGAAAATAACTATTTTTCTATCCATGAATGAATACTTTGTTTTGATGAAATGTAATATCAGAGAGGTATATGAACAAACTACTTGCTTTTTCTCTTTGTTGAGGATTTACAATGTATTATCGTTGCGCCACCTTAAGTGTGTTTCTTCCAAGGTTCCTCTGTGTTTAAGGTTTATTCTGGAAGTTATTGGTGTTTCCCCTTGGTTGACTTTCGTTCTTCTCCCCATACTCGTTATGGTCCTTTCGTGGCTGGAACATTCTAAGGGTTGAACACTGGTCTATCTCTTTTCATCATTATCACCCTATTAAACCTATGTTGTGGAACTCATCCTAAGAATTCTGAGACTTGATAAGCTGACTGTTATTATCTCAATTTGTATGTTATCAAACACCATAGGGGATTTTCCTATTTACCATTCATGCATATATATATATATATATATATATATATATATATATATATATATATATATATATATATATATATATATATATATATATATATATATATATATATTCATTAACCCTGTGTGGGAAAGTCCTCAAGTTACATTCTGGGCAATATCAATAATATCTATATGTGATAATATCAACCCCTTGTTTGTGATTTTCATTTTGTGTATTACACAACAATATCATATGTAGAAAAAAATGACCTTCTGGTAATTCGTAAATTACTCCCATGTATAACGATAATATATATATGACAAAATCAATCCTTTGTGGGAAGTTTGTAATTTACCCACTGAAAAAATAACAGTATGAAACCCTCTATGGGAATTCGTAATTACACTATGTGTAAAATATAATAACTCTCAGTGTAAATATTAATTCATGTTGTGTGTATGAAAATATAATTTTTACCCTCTATGGGGACTCATAATTACAATTTGTGTAAAATATATATCAACATAGTGAAATTCCTAATTTATTCTTTGTGTATTACACCACTATGTGGGACTCGTTGATGTAAGAGCATCTCAAGCGAGCCAACGCGGAAGCAAAAGACAGCTGGACAAGTGCCAGCACAAATTTTGAAATTACCTTGAAGTTGATGCCCAATCTTAAATGAATCCATTAAGAAAGAGCGCACTTGTATAATGTAAATGGACCTTGAGCAATTTTCTCTCGTCCTTAGTAGGTAGAAGGCATTTATAGTAGTTAATGCAAGTAGATAGAATTGAATGTGTAGATTAGACAGTTTTAGAGTGCAAGAGGGAAACAAGATATAGACACCCTCCTTGTGTATTGTAACAGGATGATGAGTGTATGTAGAGCATAGAAGAGAAGCAGAGAGCTGTGTAGCAGACTCCATGTATAGAAGTTTTGAATTAATACAAAGAAATTTATGATTCAGACACATGGTGTTCATATATTCTCCATGTATGCGTCTTTGAATGTTATGCTCATGAATGTTTTACTCTTTCTGTCATGTAATTGATTTTATGCTATGTATGAATGATTTCTTGTTGAATGTCTAAAATCTGAGAGGAAAGGGTAGTGGAATGAGTTTCAATTGTTTCTCTATCTGAGCAAGGATTCCTACTAGGAGTGCAGTTGAATTTGTTCGCAAGGAGTGCGTTGACAAGGTGTTCAGAGGTTTGTCTATGAAAGCTCAGGAGAGATAGATTTTGTTCTCATTTCCATAGAAGTGCAGTTGTCATAGGAGTCGTGCAAGGAGTGAACAGGCCACGTGAAGTCTCAGGGTTGCGAACCTGAGAGAAGAATCTAAGGACTGTTGTTGTAGGTGTGTGCAGAGTCGAAAAGATTTCAACACTTGGAAGTGTTCGAATGTTTGCTGCAAGGGGTGCGTGCAGGGGTTTTCTGAAAGGTTTGGAGTTGGAAAAGTTCCAAATAATTCGAAGCCTTTGAAGTGGCTGAAGGAAAGTGTATAAATGTCAGACTGCAAGAGGACGAGTTCTCAAGGAAGAGAATGGATGGTTGGAATTCTTTGAAAATAATTTGCGATGTCCCGTGAGCTGTTAGATATCACAGAGGAACAAGGGAGATACTGTAAGTATTCCCAAAAGGTTCTAAGCTCAATAGGAGTAGGACCATAGATCCAAGCCACAAGGGCCATTGGATTTACACAGAGATATTTGTATCAGCTTTTCATGGGTGGAAGTCTTGTAAACCTTGCAACGGGAATCACGATATCCTGAATTGCGAAATACCGTAGGCTAAGGGAATAGTGTGGGGCCAGAGGAGTTAGGGAAGTGGACAGGTGGCACACTATTTCGGAGTTTCACGGAGTGAAATTCCAAAACCTTTGCATTAGGATTCGCGATATTGTGAAGTCTGAAATCTCGACAGAAGCGAAGTGGCGTTGAAAGCTCAAAGCGCGTGAGTGTATCGTAATTTCAGGAAATCGATATTCAGGAGTAGAAGAGACAAGTTTCTCGACATCATGATTGCCAAAATCATGATATAAAAAATCCTGAAAGAGAAAAGGAAAGGTCGGCGTTGATGTTTTCGGGTTTCGAGGATTTGAGAGACCAATGCTTGACCACTAGATTCACGAAGTCATGAAGTCCAATCTCCCAAGTGTAGAGAGGGGATCCCACAAGGATTTTCTATGGGTGGAGATTTTCCGAAAGGAAAATAGAAGAGCCAAGACAAAGCTCTTTGGGCCAGTGAAAGGGAAAGATCTTGTGTTGACGTGAACCTTCCGACCTTCGGGTTGAGGGAGCGTGCGTCAACATCATTTCTGGTATCAGAGCATAGAAAGGTTCTTTTCTTTCTATAGTAGAGAAGAAAGGAATAATTTTCCATGTTGCCAAGGAGAAGGGATAGACAATCACCTAATCTACAAGAGGAGAGGGAAATGCCAAGGAGAAGAGGTAGGAAGATGACTGATCTAACCATGGAGAGAGAGATGTGTGATCTATGAGCTAGACTCAAAGACATGGAAAAAACCCAAAGATGCACAGTCAGTGTTGGGGATATAAGTGATTCTGAAAGTGAGATGGAGGTTGAACATGAAGAAGAAGTTGCAGCTGAAGATGCAACAAATGAACGTTTGATCAAAGCTATTACAAGAATGGGTGCAAGAGAAAAAATGGACATTCCAGTTTATGAGGGAAACTTGGATGCAGAGGAGCTTCTAGACTGGATTAGAGCTCTAGACACATACTTTGACTATGAATATGTCGATGAGGACAAGAAGGTCAAGCATGCTATCACAAGATTGAAGGGACATGCAGCATTGTGGTGGGATGAACTACAAGTTGATAGATGCTGCAAGGGCAAGCAGAAGATCAAAATATGGGATAGAATGATCGCAAAGATGAAGGTGAAATTCATCCCTAGGGATTATCAAATTACTCTATTCAGGAGGATGCATAACCTGAGACAGAAGCTGATGACAATAAAAGAATACACTGAAGAATTCTACAAACTAAACATCAGGGCAGGTCATCGGGAGAGCAATGATGAAAAAGTTTCCAGATACCTGAATGGTATGAGATACGACATTCAGGATGAGATGAGCATGGTAAACATCTGAACGGTGGAAGATACTTATCAGATGGCTCTGAAAGTGGAAGAGAAGCTAAGCCGAAAACAGGGTCAAAGAGGTCGAGGCAGAAGTCAGCCCAGAGGCAAATCAATTTCCCAGGATAGAAACCAAGACCCCAAGGAGCACTAGAAGAAACCTCAGATTCGAACTGAGAGAGGTGGAACCTCACAGAGAGGACAGTATACTGAGAAGAGAGGAGATTATGCTTATAATAGTACTTTTCCTCGTACTAGAGGTAGAGGAAGAGGAAGGGGTGGAGTAATAACATGCTTCACATGTGGAAAGAATGGGCACAAGTCTTACGAGTGTCCAGACAAAAAGAAGGAGTGGAGAAACTCACATCGCCGAAGCACAGAGACAGGATGTTGAGGCAGAAGATGCTGAAGGTGGAAGATCGTTGATGATGTGAAAAGTCCTCTTGACACCAGAGAAAGAGGTGGAGAATTCAGTCCAAAGGACCAGACTTTTTAGAACTGCTTGCAAGACCAAGGACAGGGTTTGCAAAGTTATTGTGGACAGTGGTAGCATGGATAATCTCATTTCTATAGAGATGGTAGAGAAGTTGGAGCTGGAGATGATTGATCATGCTAGCCCATACAGAGTTTCGTGGCTACAGAAAGGACATCAGGTAACTATCACTAAACAATGTTTATTTAAGATAGGAGGATATAATGATAAGATACTCTATGATGTTATCCCCATGGATGTTTGTCATGTATTGTTGGGTAGACCATGGAAATATGACAGGAATGTCATTCATGATGGGAGAATGAACACATACACCCTAGAGAAGAATGGGAGAACTTGCATGTTGCTTCCAATCAAGGATAAGGAGGTGAAGCCTGAAGTGAGAAACATTGTACTTCTCATGAGTGGGAAGGAACTTATTACAGAGGTCAAGAAGAAGGAGGATCCACAGTTCATAGTGGTCAGGAAACCGAAGATTGTTTTAACCAGCAGAAGAGTCGATGATTTGCCAAAAGAAGTTCAGGAACTGTTGGAAGAGTTCGCTGACATAGTAGTGGATGAACTACCTCATTCGTTGCCACCGATCAGAAGTGTGAGTCATCATATTGATCTCATACCAAGAGCTAGTTTGACAAACAAGGCCATGTACAGATTGACACCGCAAGAAAATGAAGAGGTTAAGAGGCAAGTCCAAGAGTTGTTGGACAAAGGTTTGGTTAGGGAAAGATTGAGTCCATGTGTTGTTCCAACAATGCTTAGTCCGAAGAAAGATGGAGGTTGGAGGATGTCAACTGACTCTAGGGCAATCAAAAAGATAACCATCAGGTATAGATTTCCATTGCCAAGGATGGATGATCTAGTGGATTGCTTGAGTGGAGCAAAGTATTTTTCAAAGATTGATTTGAAAAGCAGTTATCATCAAATCTGCATGAGAGAAGGTGATGAGTGGAAGACAACATTCAAAACTAATGAAGGGTTGTATGAATGGATTGTTATGCCATTTGTCTTGAAAAATGCACTGAGTACCTTCATGAGGTTTATTAATGAATTTCTGATGGATTTCATCGGAAAATTTGTCATTGTATACCTGGATGACATACTGGTTTTCAGTAAAATAGTTGTAGCACATCTGAAACATTTGGCTACAGTGATGCAGAGATTGCAGCGGGAGAAGCTGTTGATAAATATGAAGAAGTCCTAATTCATGAAGATAGAGCTCATTTACTCGGGATTTTTTATTTTTGCAGATGAGTTGAGGATGGATCCAGATAAGGTGGAGGTAATCAATAATTGGCCATCACCAAAGAATATCTTTGAGCTGAGAAGTTTTAACCGATTGGCTAGTTTCTATCGAAAATTCATCAAGAATTTTAGTGGAATTAGTGTAGCGATGATGGATATAGTGAAGAAGAGACATAAGTCTTTTCACTGGACAGAGGAGGCTGAAGAGAGTTTTAATATGTTGAAGAGGAAGATTACAGAACAACCAGTTTTGGTGTTGCCGGATTTCCAGAAGACATTTCAAGTGAAATATGATGCAAGTGGGTTTGCAATAGGGGCAGTCTTGAGTCAGGAAGACAAGTCGATAGCGTATTTCAGTGAGAAGCTAAATGAAGAGAAAGTGAAATACTCCACTTATGATAAGGTGTTCTATGCTATCATCCAGGCATTAAAAAAATGGAGGCATTATTTGATCCCAAAAGAGTTTGTCTTGTATAGTGACAATCATGCATTGCATTTTGTGACTCAACAGAAAAAGTTGAATTAGAGACATGTTAAATGGGTGGAATATATGAAAAATTTAACTTTTGTGATTAAACATATTTCTGGTACTACTAACAAAATGGTTGATGCTTTGAGCAGGAAGTGTTTGTTGATGTAGGAGTTCAGAGTCAAAACGTTGGGTTTTGATGATCTCAGGGACATGTACCCAGATGATAAGGATTTTAAAGAGGCATATGAAGCAATTGAGAATCCAATTCTTTGAGATAGAAGCCAATGGGTAGAATACATGATCCAAGAAGGATTGTTGTTTAAGGGTAATCAACTGTGTATTCCAAAATGCTCCATGAGGGAGAATTTGCTGAAGGAGAAACATAGTGGAGGATTGGCAGGGCACTTTGGTCATGACAAGACGTTCGCAAAATTGAATGAGTCATATTTTTGGCTAGGAATGCGAGTAGATGTCAAGAGATTCATGGACAGATGCAAAATTTTCCAGCGTTCAAAGGGAAGGAGACAGAATGCAAGATTTTATCAACCATTGCCCATACCAGAAAGGCCATGGGATGCAGTTAGCATGGATTTTATATTGGGGTTGCCAAGAAAAAAAAGAGGACTTGACTCAATATTTGTGGTGGTGGATAGATTTTGCAATATGGAACACTTCATTCCATGTCAGAATACCAGTGATGCAACTCACATTGCAAATCTGTTTTTTAAAGAAGTCATTCAACTTCATGGCTTACCAATAAGGATAGATTCGGATCGAGATGCAAAGTTTATAGGGCACTTTTGGAGGACCTTATGGAAGAAGCTGGGAACTAATTTGTCATTTATTTTGGCTTATCATCCTCAGACGGATGGACAAACATAGGTAGTGAATAGGAGTCTGGGAGACTTGCTGAGAAGCTTGGTGACAGAACACCACAGCCAGTGGGACAACAAATTACCATAGGTAGAATTTGCTTATAATGACTCAGTTAACAGAAGCACAGGGCAGAGTCCATTTCAGATTTTTTATGGCATGCAACTGAGAGGGATTTCTGAATTGAGGGATTCGAAAAAGACTACGACTAGGAGCACTAGTGCAGAAGATTTCGCTGAGGCAATGAAAGAACTTCATAGCTAGGTGAAGGAGCGTTTACAGAATTCGAGCCAGGAGTATAAACGCAGAGCAGATTAGCACAGAAGAAAACTCCAATTTGAAGTTGGTGATGTGGTTCTGGCACATTTGAGAAAGGAAAGGTTCCCAAGAGGAACATATAACAAGTTTAATATGAAGAAAATCGATCCAGGTAAGGTCTTGAAAAAATTCGGGGAAAATGCTTACGAGATTGAATTACCCGATGGGATCAGAATTTCTCCGATATTAAATATCTCAGATATTTACCCATATAAGGCTAAGAGAACAGGAATGAGAGATGAGCAGCCAATGATCCAGTGGACAAAGCAAATTCTAGTTGCAGATAAGCCACATATGGAGCGCATACTGGACAAGAGGGTTAGTAAGAAGACCAGGCGGAAGCAATATTTTGAATATTTGGTCAAGTGGAAGGGCCATCCGGTTGAAGATGCCAACTGAGAATGAAGAAGAGATCCAGAAGCACGGACAGACCCTATGCGAGCTCATGGATAGGATCCCATGAAAATTTTAAGCGAGGGAGTATGATGCAGGAGCATCTCAAGCGAGCCAGTGTGGAAGCGAAAGATAGCTTGACAAGCGCCATCACAAATTTTGAAATTACCTTCAAGTTGATGCACAATATTAAATGAAGCCATTAAGAAGGAGCGCATTTGTATATTGTAAATGGACCTTGAGCAATTTTCTCTTGTCCTTAGTAGGTAGAAGGTATTTATAGTAGTTAATACAAGTAGATAGAATTGAATGTGTAGATTAGACAGTGCAAGAGTGCAAGAGGGAAACAGGATATAGACACGCTCCTTGTGTATTGTAACAGGATGATGAGTGTATGAAGAGCATAGAAGAGAAGCAGAGAGCTATGTACTAGACTCCATGTACAAAAGTTCTTAATTAATACAAAGAAAGTTATGATTCAGACACATGATGTTCGTATATTCCATGTGTATGCGTTTTGAATGTTATGCTCATGAATGGTTTACTATTTATGTCATGCAATTGATTTTATGCTATGTATGAATGATTTCTTGTTGAATGTATAAAATCTAAGAGGAAAGGTTAGTGGAATGAGTTTCAATTTCTTCTCTATTTGAGCAAGTATTTCTGCAAGGAGTGCAGTTGAATTTGTCCACAAGGAGTGCATTGACAAGGTGTTTAGAGGTTTGTCTCTGAAAGATCAGGAGAGATAGATTTTGTTCTCATTTCCACAGAAGTTTAGTTGGCACAGGAGCCGTGTAAGGAGTGCGCAGGCCATGTGAAGTCTCAGGGTTGTGAACCTGAGAGAAGAATCTAAGGACTGCTTCTACAGGTGTGCACAAAGTCGAAAAGATTTCAACACTTGGAAGTGTTTGAAAGTTTTCCGCAAGGGGTGCGTGCAGGGGTTTTTTGAAAGGTTCAAAGTGGGAAAATTTCCAAAGAATTCAAAGCCTTCGAAGTGGCCAAAGGAAAGTGTAGAAATGTCAGACAGCAGGAGGCCGAGTTCTCAGAGAAGAGAATGGACGGTCAGAATTCTCTGAAAAGAATTCGCGAAGTCTTGTGAGACGTTATATCTCACGGAGGAACAGGGGAGATACGGAAATTATTCTTGAAAGTTTCTAAGCTCAGGAGGAGTAGGGTTGTAGATCCAAGCCACAAGGGCCATTGGATTTACACGCAGATATTTGTATCGGGTTTTCATGGGTGGAAGTCCCGTAAAGCTTGCAATGGGAATCACGATATCTTGAACCGTGAAATACCGTAGGCTAAGAGAACAGTGTGGGGCCAGAGGAGTCAGTGAAGCAGATAGGTGGCACACTATTTTAGAGTTTCGTAGAGTGAAATTCCAAAACCTTTGCATTAGGATTCGTGATATTGCAAAGTCTGAAATCCCGATAGAAGCGAAGTGGTGTTGAAAGGTCAAAGCGCACAAGTGTATCGAAATTTCAGGAAATTGGGATTCGGGAGTAGAAGAGACAATTTTCTCGACATTGCGATCACCGAAATCGCGATAGAAAAAATCCTGGAAGAGAAAAGGAAAGGTCGGCATTGACTGTTTTGGGTTTTGAGGATTTGAGAGACCAACACTTGACCACTAGATTCGCGAAGTTGTGAATTCTGATCTCCCAAGTGCAGAGAGGGGATCCCAAGAGGATTTGTTGTGGGTGCATATTTTCCAAAAGGAAAATAGAAGATCTAGGAAAAATCTCTTTGGGCCGGTGAAAGGGAACGATCCTGTGTTGACGTGAACCTTCTGACCTGCGGGTTGAGGGAGCGTGCGTCAGCATCACTCGTGATTTATACTCTGTGTAAATATATAGAATAGTATTAATCCTTTGTAGGAATTTTGTATATTTATGCACTATGTAATTGTATACTCTGTGGAATTATGTACTCTCTTAGATTTTATTTATGTCTTTGTCCTTTATTATGACTTGGTGATAACTAGACCTTAAATATAACTTAGATAATATCTTTGTTCCTCCCACTTGGTCAAAGAGGTCGTTAATTCTGGGTAAAGGATACTTACTTTTAATCATCATTTTATTTAGTTGTCGATAGTCAATGCATAGTCTCAAAGTCCCATATTTATTTTTAATGAAAAGAACCGATGCTCCCCAAGGTGAGACACTTGGTCTGATATATTATTTATCTAACAGTTCTTGCAATTGAATTTTCATCTCTGTTAATTCAGGTAAACTTATTCTATAAGGTTCCTTAGATATCAGGGAAAATCTAGGTAGTAGATCGATAGAGAATTCTATCTCTCTTCGTGGACGTATTTCTGGTATTTCGTCCACAAATACATCTATAAACGCATGTAGGACTACAAAGTATTCTAGACTAGGTTTTTTTTCCTTTTTTGACATATTAGTTACTTGAATAGCATAAACTTGGCAACCCTTATTCATACATTTCTTAAACTACATGACTGATATATGAAAAACCGAAACTGGTTTTATGATCCCTTGTATCTTCCTAGCTATGTTGTTTTCATCTCTATAAGTGACTTTTCGTAACAATTTAAAATTAATGTATGTTTACCTAACTAGTTCATTCCAATGATTATATAGTAAGATCCCAAAGGTTAAATGTTCATATTTATCTTTGTACTTTGAACATCTATGTTGAGTTCACATTGAGGAATGAAAATTGTTACTTTTCTCTTGGTCCCCTTTGCTAACTATACTAACCATGAATTAGCATGCTTTACTTTCTTAAGTTTGTTTAATTAAACTAAACCAGGAGTAACATAACTTAGGCTAGATCCTAGGTCAATTAATATAGAAATGTGGTTATCATGAATTTTACCTTCAACCTCCACGATAGTGGATTGATGATCATATTGCCTACCATCCACAAATGCATTAATTATGTGCACACTTCTGCCCATATCTCCTACTATAGAAGCTTCTTGTAGGTTATGGATTGTATTTCTTTATATGGAAATTAAGCATGGAAAATTTCTCCTCAAGTGAGGTTCTCCACACTCCCAACACTTTAATGGTTCTCAGGGGCTATCCCCAACTTTCTTGTCTCTCATATTAACTGGTATACCTACCCCTTGAGCACTTTGGGTGTTGGAATGATAGTCTTTCTTTTGGAAACCCTCTGCCATATTTCGGAAAGGGGCCAGTTGGAAGCCTTTCTTTTGCTGATTCATTATGTCTTTTTTCTTGTCCTTCCGTGCCCTGGGAATTTCATACCTATGTTCGTACTGATCATAGCATATCCAATCCTTTCTAAATAGTTCATTTAAATTATTTGGGTTGTTAAATTCAATGTTGTCCTTGTACGACTATGGTAGACATCTTAAAAATCTTTGTATCTTTACTTTGTCTTCCTAGATGCATGGTACAAATCTCAATAGTTCTAGAAATTTATTTATCAGATCGTCCATGGTCATTTGTATGAGTCCTAGTTCATAGAATTCCTTGGTATTTCTTTCATAATAGATTTCAGAAAAAACAAATTTCATGAAATATTTCTTAAAATATGACCATTCCATGTGTTTCTCTTTCAGTCCCTTAGCAAATTTCAAGTCTTTCCACCAGATACCTGCTTTTCCCTTCTATTTTTAAATGGCCATTTTGACTTTCATATTACTAGATTAATTGTAGATCTAAAAGTATTTCTTTATATATAGTAGCCAAGCTTCAGCCTCTGCACTCGTCCTTGATTCTTCATCAAAGCTGTATGGTTTTATTTTATTGAATTCACCTTTGAGGTGATCTACTTGTTTTCTTTTTCTTCCTGTAGCTATTTTGTTTCCTTCCATGTGTGTGTCTTCAGAATAATTGTTCTCATTTTATGTTTCATGACCAGATGTTTTAGAGGAGCTTTTGATGAATTATTCTTCTTTTTCATTGTTCTTTGGGCTCTTCTTTGTCACTATACTTCATAACAACATTTCATTTATTTCTAACTGGTGTTCATGTGCCTTTTTCATCTTTTCATTATAATCTTTAAACACTTGTAATTCCATGATGATGTTCTTCATTGTTTCCAAAACCTGGGTGGCTAAACTTCTATCGTTGTTATTCCCAGGTTCTTTAGGAAGTCGTTGATTAGGATTCCCTTCGGGTATGATTTCTTCTTCATTCTGTACTAACATTATCACAACAGACCAACAATGTTTTCTATTTGTAACAGTAACTATATTTGTTAGTTTTTTCTTTAATAGAAAATAAAAAAATCAAAATAATTTTTTCTTGCCCTCAGGTCCAAGTGTTGTAACCTTCAGCTTTGATACCATATGTAATTTACCCCAAATTTCCCTAATATTTTTTTTTTGTTTATGGGACATTAAATTCCTTGACTCTTCAACATTTGATTATGACACAGAGGTAATCCATTAGACACATATTTATTCCTTTATTATATGCATAGATGATTTATCCTCATAAATTTTCATAAATTCTATCCATAATCTTAACATTGGACATAACAATACACATTATTTATCCTACAAAATTTCCTGTGGATACCTCAACACTTTACTATCTCAATATATATATAGACAATCATATGGAATATCTAACACTAACACTAACACTATATCTATATCTATATATATATATATATATATATATATATATATATATATTTTACCATATAAACTATCATATGGATTCCATACTCTAACACTATCCACATCAAAAAATATATATTTAAATATATAGTTTACCATATAAACCAACCTATGGATACCAC